>JAWWEY010000002.1:372194-448976 GCA_035582745.1 Loriotus luctuosus
CCCCGTGGCAGTGACCCACACCACAGCAGTGAGGGGAGGACTGTGTGCCCGTGGGAGGGGCTCACACTGCAGCAGTTCGGGCAGCACTGCTGCTCATCAGAGTGGATCCAGGCTGGAGAAGTTCATGGAGAACTGTGTCCTATGGCAGGGGCCCCACGGTCTCACAGGAGAAGGATTCCTCTCCCAGAGCAGCAGAAGAAAATCTCAGGTGACAAACTGACCAAACCCCCCTGCCCTGTGTCCCTGAGCTGTAGGTGGGAGGGACAGAAGGGTTGGGGGAAAAAGGTGTTTTAAAGGGCTTATTTTACTTCTCATTATCCTGCTCTGATTGTGTTAGTAATAAATTCACTTTGTAGCTTTAAGGTGAGCCTATTTTGCCCTTGAACTGTTATCTCCCAATCCTTATCTCAGCTTATGAACCCTTCATTACTTTTTTTCTCTCCTCTGCCCAGCTGTGGCAGGGAGGGTGATTGAGCAACTTCTGTGAGTGCCTGGTATTTGGCCAGTGTCAAACCACAACACTATGAAATAAAACATAATAAAAAATAAATAAAAAAAAGAAATCTGTTGGCCAGACTAACAGATGAGACTTTGGGTTCAGCTCCAAAAGCTCTGTGGTGGGAACCACAAGCACTTTCTCAATGCCCTCTATAAGGGCAGGGGCTCTCTGTACCTATTTACCAGGCCAGATCCTGAGCTGCTTTCATCTCTCCTTGCTCTGCTGCCTTCAGATGCAACATGACAGTTTAACAACTTAGAATTCAGCAAGTGCTGTGCATTAATTCGATGCTCATGCTGTTGTTTCCTGTCACAAGTAAGGTTGCTGTGTCCCGCTCGCATTTACAAAGGATTTTTCTTTTGTATGAGATGAATTTTGAAAATGTTAGCCCTCAGCTCTGAATAAATACCTCAGGTTAGTTTATTATGTACACACTAGCATTATATTTAAAAATCAAAGCTTAATTTTCTTGAGTTTTAACTAATGGGTTGAGAGACTGGTAAGAAAAAGCCACAAAGTTTGTATGACCATGTATGTTACCTATTTGGTTTACATGATTTTTTTTCTCCTGAGTACATAATTATATTGAATACATATTAATAAAAGTTAAAACATACTATAATGGTGAACATAGACAATATTAATCACATATAATAATATATCAATAACATTGGTATCTATATAAAATATATTTATATATATCAACATATAGTGATATATAATATATATTATGTGTTTTTATTTAATATCGATAACATATGTTTTTATTATATTTTATTTTTATTATAAGGAAGCAACATTATATAGTTCCATACTTCTCTAAATATTTTCTACATAACTTACCAGGAGAAAAAGCCCAAGTGCTATGAAAGATAAGTCTGAAGGCAATAAAACGCCATGTAATTCACAGGATTGATGGTAAAAGCAAGACTAGCACCACAGGATTTATTTAAAGCATAGAGAAAATAATACATAACTAATAGAAAACAAACAAGGAACCCCAATAAATTTAGCCTATTAGTCCTCCACTTAGAAACACTGATTCAGCATTTTTCTTTATCATGAAAATGATGGAAGTGTGACACTCTGGCTGAAGTGTGGCTACATCTGGCAGCAGCAGCCCATCCTTAAAAACTGACTTGTTTGGTACAAGGGCTCTTGAGTAGGACCATCTGTGTACATCTGCAGAACAGAACCATTTGGGCTACAGCCTCAGGTCACATTCCCTCCTGGTGACAGGAGTGCTAAACCACTGCAATTCTCAGCCAAGGAACCTGGGGCAGCATTCCACACATGGCCATTTAATTTAGGATCAACTTAGAAAATTCAGTCCTAGGGAGTTTATAAAACCCGGTTTGTTTGTGTCCTTGCGTCCCACTTTTCCCCTATTTTTATTTGTTCAGACTGAGAACTGTGCATGCTCAAACACAGCAGCTACATTTTCACTAGTCTCTGTGATGGTTTTTGAAAGGAAAAATCTCAAAATAAAAAGTAGATATTTTATTACTCTGCTAATGTTAGTTCAATTCACAGTGCTTTCTTCCCTTGAGAATCGTTTTTGTACTTAGCTTAATTGTGTTTATTTGCTGAAGATCTACATGTACAGAATACAGTGACAAAGGTCAGGAAGCCTCCACTTTATGTATGCACACATTTCATGTATGCACATATGGATACTTTAAAAAGGGTTTAATATGTGTGAGTTCTTCTTGAGATATTTATGTGTGGGCTAATAAATTCAATACCTGTATACCTCTAAAATTTGACATCCCATAAACACTTTGGTTTTTTTCATTTTCATCCACTAATATTCATTTCTTATTGGTGGAAAGGCGGTGTTGGAAATATTTTTTATAGAGGAAACATTCATTCCAGAGTGTGCTTCTCCTAAACTTGTTCTAAACTGAGACAAACTCTGCTTTCTCTACATCCCTATTTTTTTTCTCAATTAAATAAGAATTTCTGCATATTTCTAAACTATTTTCCTCAAGGAAATAAGAATTTGTGCATATTTCTAAAATATTTTTGTCTGGATTGCTTGTTTTATATTACACTACTTGAGTGTACTTCTATAAACTTAGGAACTGCAAATGTTCATTATTAATTTCTCCATTCAGAGGGAAAGTTTTTGAAATTTATAGCAAGCAGTGCTACAGAGTGTCAAAAACCAACCATCTTTGTGTGATTTCCACTTCTTCTGGTTCTTGCCATATGCTAAAAAACTTCAATCTTCCCCATTTTGTAGAAAGACAACTTCATTTCTGTTCTCAGCAAAATTCCTTAATTAATCTTGCTTTTCATTAATTTATGACTTTGGGTTTTTTAATTAGTACTATTTAGGAAAGGTAGACTAAAAAACGAAAAGAATGTATTATTGTTGCATTATCATACCAGCATAAACATTATAAACAATAATTTAGGCCATGAGAAAGAAATAATAATTTAAATGTATTATAAATTGATGTAGTATTTAAATATATTATAAAATTGGTGTAATATTTGAATATGTTATCATACATATAGCAACATATTTATGAAACCTTTAAAATGTAGACTATTAAAATGCTTCAAAAATTAAAAAACAATAAAAGGCAGTTATGAAAATACCTTAAAAAGTAACTATATTTTGAAATTAATACAAAAACTAAGATTTGTTTCTCAGATGAAATACATTTCTAAGATAACTCATTCTGCTGAGTTGAACCCTATTTGCACCATTAAATGATATATTTTCTTTATTTTCTTGGTACATCAGCCATGCTTTAGAATGTGTGAAAAATCATCATTCTTTATACCTAGCACCTAGATGTTAACCCCTTTGAGCATTTTGGCCTGTTTTTTTAATGTGAAAAGAAAGGGAAGTCACCTTTAATGCTAACAAGATCATTACCTTATTAAAAATTGATACATTACTGAATCCTAGTAGAAGAATTTATCATGAGAAAGTGTGTGCTCCTGGTGAGCATTTATAAATTGTGCTGTTAAAATGACTAGTACTTATTCAAATGACTCTTAAATATTTAAAATATTGTGTCATTAAATTCTTGTCTAAGTTCTTCTGGCTTGTTTTTGTTCAGGGCTCCAGTCTGGTGTTGTAGCAGGTGACGTGAGAATTTGGGAGTTAAAGTCTCATAAAATGAGGGAAAGTCATGTTCTGAGTGAGTCCAACACTTCACAAAGTCCTTACAGTTGTACATGATATCAGATTAACTGATAATTTGGTTTCTTTTTCATAATCTAAATAGTAATTGATGGAGCTTACTACATAGAAGTGAATCAAAATTGTGAGTGGTAGAAATAATTATAGGCTCATTTTCTTATCGTTATCTTTGAAGATTTATTAGCATTTTAATTTTTATTCCTGTATTTTGTGATGTTTACAGCTCTGGTGTAAAATGTTACCTGATGATGGTAACTTTTCCAGCAGGAAGTTTCTATTCTTGTGTTGTCTTGTCTCTCTGTAGAGAGCTGTGTGTCAGTTACAGTGACTCACTCAGCTGATCCTGGGATTTTGGGTTAGATTAGAATATTTGTATTGTTCTTCCAAAAAAAAAATACTGAATGGAGGTGGAGGAGATGTAAAACATAATTTCTTTCTTTTCAAGACTTAAGGTTAATTTTCCTGCTATACTTTGTTGAGTAACAATAAACAGCATACATTTCAGGGCTCTTTGAGTCTTATTTAGATGGCCTCTCTCAGGGTATTTTCATATCTCTTGTCTAATAAAGGATGCGCATAATAGAAATAATTCTGATAGCATTATACTTCCTATTATTGTACATTGTTATTTAAATATGCTTTATTCATGTCTTCATGACACCATAGCTCCAATTTAATTTGGTTTTTAGATCAGTGTGCATTCTTTTCACTTCACTTTGGTTGAGTTATTCACCAACCAAAATATTCCATACTGATCTAATCGAGCAGAAATATTTTTGAAAAATTTCAGAATCTTTATTTGAGTGGCCTTAAGTGTCCCAAAGATTTGGCTCTTCAGTTTGTTCCAGGGTTTATGTACTACTACTACTATTGTTATTATTATTAATAATAATAATAATTTATTTTCAGATGTGCTTATGATGGGCTTGTGCCAGATAGCAGATGTTACATAACTTGTGGTGGTTCTGTGATGTTTGTATGTCCACAGATACAGTTTTCTACTAAAATGTAGTGCAGAACTGTTTTCTTTCATTTGGACATGGATGAGTAGTTGATAGGAACAGTTCAAATATAAAGATAATTCCAAACTCATCATTTTTAGGAATATAAGCTTTACATTGCAGCAGACTCTTGGCTTATGCACTCTTGCAGCTTGTCCAGTGTCAGACAACTCAGAGAGAAAGGTCCATAAAACTGTGTAATGGAGTGAATCCAGTTACTGCCTCCTGGGTCTACTTTCCTCCTAGCCACAGCAATTAGAACAAGTCTTACACTCATGAAGCATGAAAATTTAAATTCCTTACATTTTATATTTAATCTAGAGTTTCTTCAGATACTTCAAACACATAATGCTGTATGTATGTGTAATTTAGGGTAATTTTTAAAGCTTTTGTATGCTTGGCCTTCTCACTGTCTACTAAACTCCAGGGATTGTATAGCATACTTAGAATTGGAGTTTTTTATTGTTTATATTTGCACTTTTATTTTTTTGTACTTTGGAAAGAAAAGGTAAAGAACATGGGGGTGACCTCTGGCTGCAGTGGAATAATTTGGTTTACTGTAAAGATCTACCCATAAAACAGATAAACCTTTTCATTTTTCATATCCCTTTTCTAAGTATTTTCCCTTTTAGTCCTCATTTCCATTTTGAGTCAGAGAGAGAAAAACAAGAAATCATATGCTTACATTTCTAGCTCTCTTTACCTACATAAATTTTATTTTTGTAAACCCAATTTTATTTTATGGTGAACCCAATCATTTTCTCTAGAAAGTGTTTTGTAATTGCTATTATTGTGCTAATAGTGAGGACATTGTTCTCTAAGTGTTTATTTAGTTGAAGATATCCAAGGATTGGTATTTAAAATATAGTGCCACATTAATCAACAGTGTCTTTTGTTTCATTTCAACCTGCTAACAGAGGTTTCTGTTGGACCTCCTAGAAGTATAGACTTGTAAGACTTTGTTTTGTGTTTCTACTAGGGGGGAAAAAAAGTAAGACAGTACCAATTTTTTTCTTTTGGTAGGGAATACATAAATATTTTGTTCTGCCCATTGTTCTCAAAAGAGCTGCTGTACTGAGAGATTTATATTTAATTTGTGGTATGAAATTTGACAGCAGGTCGAAAGAAGGGAAATATTGGGGCTCAAATGCACAGTGCTTATTTCTGAGACAACCAAGTCTGCCTGCCTGGGAATGTGGAGACTCACAGCAAATGGAGAGGAAATAATTCCACTGATTTCAATTGGCTGATTGTGTAGAAAACATTACTGTGCTTCAAATTCTATTTTTTAGAAGGATGGTTTTGTGTTTGTGTTTCTGTTTTGGATTCAATATGGAAGAGTGTTTTCTCTCCCTAATTAATCTCTGGATACCTGACTGTCAAAGAATTCCAGACTAGCTAGACCCTGGAGGAGTAAAATGAGGAGTGAAAAGTTCATTTTCTTGCCAGGCTGGAAATATGAATCTGAATGAGAGAACAGAAACTGATTTTCAAAGTGCATGTGCAGACAGAATTGACTCAAAACATGCAAACTTTTTCTATATCTCAGCTGGGAGCTGACTAAGCTGTGTCTTGCTTGAAGCCCACAGAATTTTCAGGCTTCAAAATCAGGGTAAAGTCTGTCTTTTGACCGTATTTCTTTATTTCAAACTGGTCTTGAGGATTAAGAAGCTCAACATTGCCACTAGAAGTGTCTGCAGGTCGCCTTAACCTCTCTTGAAAATTGCTTATGCTTTTTGAAGTAGTTTTTAGTTGGGAAAATTCGCAGGTGTTCACTTTTATCCTTTTGGATTTTTTTTTTAGTTTTGCCATTAAAGCATATGCAACATATGGAAGTGTTATGGACCAATATGATGAGAAAATGCTGGGTGAAGAGATGCATGAACAGCCACACTGCAGTGGCAGGCAGCCAAATGAGTGCTAGTTTGGGTTAAGTGCAGAACTCAGCAAGCAAAAAAGTCCATGTGTCCTTGTTCCCCATTGCATTGAATATTGTTTTTGCACAGAAACCTGTACCTCCCTAGAGGGGAGCTCTTCACAGAAATATCTTCATTTTATAGGAGGCAGTTCTGCCAAGTAGCACTTCCGAGGTCTGGCATGGATTTCTGGAGATAAGAAGTAAAACAGCATGGTCAGCCTCAAAAATTAAGGCAGGTTAAATGGCCTCTTCCCAAGAATGCATCGTTGCCAGATCCCTTCCAAAAGCTAAAATTGTGTTAAACTGCTGGGTACTGAACCAGCCTCAGGCAGTCCTCCAGCCTGAGCATCTGTGCAGACACCCCAAGCTGCTTAGTGAAGTGGTCATCACAAACACTTGTATGATTTAATGAAGTTTTAATAATAAAAGTTCCTCAGCACTTGCCTGTCCTCTCTTCAGAGAGCACATGGGAAAAGGGGAGTGCAGGAAAAGATAAGGTTTGTCCAAAATTACTAAAGCTGCCAGTGCTTTCAATACAATGACAGAGGACAAGAGATAAGAGAGCTTTCTAAAATAATTTTAGAGCACTCTGTGTTTCACTTGGGAGTTCTGTCTGTGCCTGGGAAAGTAAATATTCCACTCTGCCTATGCCTTCTGTCCCTACTTTTCACTGTTTATCACTGAGAACAGGCAATGAAAAAATGTCACATTTCTTGTCTTTGTGCAATGTGTGAGCCCAGGAGGAGCAGACTGCAAATTTTTATCAAATCATTTGGGCAGCGTTAGTTAATATTTTCCTGAAAAAAGAAGGAAAAAAACCAGCAGTAGTTTATTCCCTCCAGTGATCAAGATATTTACTTTTGAATATGTCCCTCCCTCTGCTGGTGGGTCAGTTAGATTTCCAGCAGAACCTGGGAATGACAAAACAGGATTAAGAATGAAGCAGTACATCCAAAATACAGATTATTGCTCAGTTCACAAAGGCTGCATAAAGCCCCCACATGGACCAGGCAGTGCAAAGGCACCATAGCAGGGTGGTAAAATCTGTGGCACTGGGGAGTCACCCGCTAACTGTGTGGGTGCAGCACAGAGAGCAGGGAAAGCAGAGCGAAAATGGTCCTGTTGGACTGAGCAGGTGTGCAAGAGAGGGGAAATTCTCATTTCCACCAAATGCATTTTGGAATCCCCTTAACCCTCCTCAACCTTCACTGTCTCCTGGCAGCCTGCTGATCCAGGTATCCTGGTATTCTGTAGGATCAGTTCAGCAATTTCTGCAAAACCGGTTTTTTGTCTTAAAACCATGGACAATACACCAACCCCCCCCCCCCCAAAAAAAAAATTTAAAAAGTTAAATTTTGCTTGCATTGCTGAGAAACCTTGAGCTTAAGTCTGTAAAGATCCCCGTCCTCAGATATGAGGAGCAGAAAAACAGGCTTTCACTAGATCAGCCATGGCCTTTTGTGTTTCCCTCTTTCTGGTTTATTGAGGGGAAATAGGCAACCCACTGAAACAAGGCCTCTGAGATGGCTTTAAGTTTTGTTTTAGTGGAAAACAGGATCCTCCCTAAAAGCTCACTAAAGGTTTGTGTGGTTACTATATCAGTGCAAGCTGAAAAGATGTGTATCTGTTTTCCTACTGATGCATAGGGATCTCTTTCTTAGGGTAAGAAATACTCTTGCTGAAGGTTTTATTGGTTTTCTTGCTAGCTATCACTAAAGTACTTTACTCATTCTGTTAAATCCCATTTTGAACTTCTGCTGACTGGACTTTTCATATGGGGACAAATCAAACTGTGCTTGACATAACATTTATCTGGATGAAGTGTTTTAAATTATGTCAGTGAGTCTAATGAACAAAATTTAATGGTTCACTTGAGGCTATGTTGAGTACATCCGAATAAATTTGTTTTTCTGGGCTCAGATGCCTTTTATAAAACTGTTGACTCAAATTCAGTAGAAAGTTTGGTAAATCCTTTAAAATAGAGCTCAGCTTTTCAACTGGAGTGTAAAACGTTGGCAGGTCTGTTCAAAACCAAGTGCATTTTCAGCAGAACGTTAACTTGCAAGACTTGGTATTCACACAAAGGGCTTAGTGGTATCTCTATTTTTTGGACAGATCCTGTCTCCTTGTTACATCATCTTGCAGCTAATACACCTGAAAAATTATGCAAATTTAATGCTTAATAATTTGCATAGGTTCTAAAAATTCAGGGAGCATGTTACCCAGTCATTATGTTATCAACTTTTTGGGTTTTTTTTAGTGACAACAGTTGCGGTTGACCTGTTCATCTTGGGCAGAGTTTTTGTGCTAGTGCATCTCACTCAGTTGTCATGCTAAATTTCAAGACTTAGAAGCTCCTTTTACTTCTGCTCTGAGTTAGGGAAGCTTTTCTGAACAGATCTTTGTTTCCATCAAAAATAGTAAAAAGCTGTGGGCCAGCTCTAATGTCATTGTCATTGAGACTGCATCCCAGTTTGTTATCATCATTTTACTGTGGCATGTGCCGTAGTGCAAGGAGTGAGAAAATAATAAGATTTTTTGTTTATAATAATAATAATGATGATGATGATGAAAAATTTGAATTTCATGGCAATATACTGCTGATATTTTTATAAAGCTGTAGAGATGGGGTTCATGCAGCTTCTGTCCCTGCCTGACCAGGACAGCAGCTGTCCAGGCAGGTTCTGGTGAGGTTGCAATCACTGCACACAGCAACCCAGCTGGGCTGATGCTCCCCTCCAGTCAGTGTGAGATGCGCCAGTGCTGCCCTCTTTGACAGAGAGCTGCTTGTCTGACTCCAAGGACAGATAAAAATCAAACCACAGCCAAATCCGATACCCCAGCACAGGGCATGGCACTCAGCCCAGTGCTTGTGCTTTCTCTAGTCTGGCCTGCCACAAACTGTGGCCCTGGCTGACTTTGAAGCAGGTTTACCTCTCCAAGTAAAATAGCTTAAATTGGCATCATATAGCTCTGTGTGAATAATAGTATTATTAGCTATAATAATAGCTAATTCACTATTAGCTATTATCATATAGCTATAGTGAATAATAATATTTTAAAAAACCCAAAAAATCCCCAACCAAAACCCAGCAAATATCACAGTGAAGCAGTCTCAGCAGTCTCTCTACTGTGGCCTAGATTTCAGCTAGGGCATGGCAGTCAGTAACCACCCCACAGAAAAGAAATGGGAAATACGGATTCCCACAGTCTTACCACAAGGAATAACTTGCAGTTTTTAACTTAAAACATCAATAATGCAGCACTTTCAAGTGTATAGCAGGCTCTTGTAAAGTAGCAAGGTGCAGTGTCTTTCCCCTGGCTGTGGAGTAAAGCAAAGTTTATTGAGAATTAGGAAAAATGTTTTAATGGCATGCCTACCAGACAAATTGATCAGAGAAGTGGGAAGTCTTTCTCATGACAGGCCACTGACTAGAACATCTGCCAGGGAAGGCAGAACCTGACAAGCATTTCCCCTGGGGCAAGGAGACACAACTTTTTCCTTCCTATTCCTATGATCCACAGTATTCTCTAATTATTAATAATCAGCATTTATAAAGTTTATAAATGAATGCCAGAAACTCTCAGAAACTCAAATTACTAACAAATATCAGGCAATGAAAGCAAGAATCAATGTTTTATTCTTGAGGTACTGTGTCATTAGGCATAATTGCCAATTAACTTACAACAGGAACAATTATCCAGTGCAGAAGTGATGAAAAGGTTATTCAGAGGTAACATGAAGTGGTTCATTTCCAAGAGCTACTGTCAGTGCTGTGATTAAAACAAATCATGTTAGGAGATGTCTTATCTGAGATGGAATATTGGGAATTTGCTCCAAAGTACAGCCTGATGTGGAAATAACTGCATAGAGACACTCTTAATTAATGTGTTGGACAGTTTCTACACACATCTGATGTTCCTGAAAGTTACTAGCTATAATACAGGGGTGCTATGAAATGCACCAAATTGGAGCCAGATCACTGATTGTGAGGGGGGGAGAGGTCAGCTGCTCAAAAAGCAGTATGTTTTCATGACACATGCAGGATGGGATTCTTTTCAAAACTCAGACATGAATCCACTTTGAGATGAGTAAAAAAACCTGAGGACTATGACAGAGGCAGAAGATTAAGGGACTCTAAAGTAGTCTGCAAAGTGCCTATGACCTTTTTTCCCCCCTTACACCAGCTGTACATGGCTATACAAAGTGTACACTTGTGTTGCACTCTGTGCAACATACATAACATAATTTTGTAATAAATGGTGATTATGTCACAGTCTTAATACTGATTATTTGCAATCTGTGTTTTTCTATTTAAATTTTAGATGTATTTGAATGCAATTTCATTTTTCAGATGTATTTTTAGGACAAGTGGGTTTTATCAAGACTTAAAAAGATTAGAGAGACAGAGTGTAGACTGATGCAGAGTAATGGATGAGAGAATGCTCTCAGGAAGGAATTGTATCAAGGAACTGCATCATTACAAACTCTCTTGCTACCTTTTGGTTTGGGCATGGGCAGTTCTTCATGTTTCAGCATGTAAAAGATGAATACTATAAAAAATATTCTTCTTCCTTGCACCAGATACGTTAAAGAGCAGAAGTTGATGGGGTGCATTGGGCAGGATATTTTACTCTCTCTAAATGCCTGGTGTTTGGCCTCCAAAGGCAACTCATCACACAAGGAGGTCCAACTCACCATGATGCTCTTTGCTCTGAGAAACATGCTGAACATCTTTAAAGCTTTTTCTTTTTGTTTTTACTTGGGCAAATAACAAAGTCCTTGCTATCAACCAACTCTCTCTCTTTCTGCCTCTCTGAAATTTATTCTGTGGAGGAGAATCCTATTTCCCTTGTGAACATACACTTAAAACAAGTACAAAAAAATTAGTCAGCATTTTTTGCATTACCACTCTGCAAAGGTAGTAGTTATAGTAATTTTTTAAAAGTTATTCTGAAAGCTAGGAGAAATAAAAACAAGCCTGGTCAGGTGTCACAGCTGTGACCTGGTTTCATTTCACTCTGTGCAATTCTAGAATGTTATTCTGGTATATTCTAGATACTTTGATCTGCAGTACAGCTGATCCAATAGTTACAGCTAGCTGTCAACACAAAAATAGACTATTTTGAAAAGGAGGTGGTAAATAGAAAAAGTAGTTTTCACACACCCTGGGGAGGTACTGTCAAAGACCTGTATTTTTTCATTTAGAAGGTATTGATTTAAATTATTTTTACTGTATAATAATACTGCTTTCTAGAATCATTAGGCTGTATACTGAGTTTACCATAAGATAGCCATGGATAAATAGGATTTTAGATTATACTACTGAGGAAAGGAATTATCATTTTCTGAAGTAATTGCTTTCTGTTGTAAATATAACTACGTAGATTTTGATTACTTTTGTATTTTTCTAGTACTCCAGTGAATTTTACTGGCAAAATGTGTGGAACACAACTTCTTCAGACACCAAACTGTTCATGCAACATATGCATCAAGTGTTTTTTCAATCAGTTTTTTTTTGGATGGTGTGTGTACAGCACAATGTTTGTGATGGATTTTACTTTCTGTTTTATTTTGATCAAAGTAGAATGGAAAGCTCAGCCATGAAGTGATGCAATGCCAGATGGTAAGGCACTGAAAGGAAGCCTAATCTGCTGTCTCTAAAGGTGAGTGCTAACAGCTCTGGAAGGCTGGAAGCTCATGCAATTGGACATGGGCTCAATGCATTTTCCTTTTCGGTCAGCAACTCACAGCTGATGCAGCTGAGTAGGATCTGAAAGGCGTCACGGTGCTGTGGAAGGATTCTGTCTGAATCTAACTCTGTGCCAGTGCTGGGCCAGACAAGATCAGAACCAGATCACAATCCAGACTTGAGGTATCAGTACCAACGTCCCCTGTGCAAGGCTTGGGTCAGCAGTGACCTTGCTACCTAAAGTTTCTTCTAACAGCAATGGTTAAATGCCAGCAGCAACGCAGCTGGAGGCAAAAATCTGTTAAAGGAAAGTAAAGTGATTCATCTGTAGGCTCAACTACAAATCAAGAGGGTTTTTCTTCCCCTGAGAGCTCTTATTTTCCCATGAGAGCTGAATAGTTTCCATTTACCTTGAATCACAGTTAAGCAACTTCATTTACAAAGAGCTGCCAATAAAATATTTGTAAAATAACTAAAAACAAAAAGAGGCAATTATAGTCATGCCTCAAGCATTTATTGAAGGTCTCCATTCCAGGGGAAAGACAGACAGGAACCATTAATCTGAACACCAGCCCTATAACTTTACAAAACTCATCTATGTGTTCTTGGCTGAAATCTATATTTAGGGATGCAAGAAGGGATTATTAACCCAACTACAGCTTTGTTTGAAAAATTTGATTTTAATATTAAAAAATCCCTAACACAGAATTTAAAAAAACAAATAAACTCCCCCAACTATGTTCTACATATTTTAGTAATTGAAGAAAGATCTCACATAAATGAAATTAGGATGGCCTGAGTAGTTTTTGGGTTTTCTTATGGTTTTGATTCCTGTGCTTTTTCTGTGGAGTGACAGGCCTGGGAAGACTCTTAGTCAAGGAAAATGGCTCCAAGTGGGTTTTGGGTTTAGGGTTTTCTTTGTTTAGGCTTTGTGTACTTACCCTGTCCTTTTGTTATCAGTAGGAATGATATTTATGTTTATTCTTTGACTTTAGCAGTTCTTTGGTAGATGTTATCTAGACAATGGTGAAAAATGGCATGATGGAATCAGGAAACATGGTTTGTGGTGAGAATAAACTATTCAGAATGAAAGTCGAAAGAGAAATACCTTTCTTTCACAAACATGTACTTTTTTAGGTGGCACATAATTTTTGTTAACTTTTCTTTCCTTCCTGGTAGATGTTGAGGGCTTCTGTTCTGCCCGGCAGACCAAATAAAGTTGAATATCTTGCATGTTTACACTAGAATTAAATAATTGGCTTAAGGCTCCGATTAAATTGCATAGCTAAAATGTAGAGATGAACTAAATGTACTACTGGAATTGAGACTGAAATATTCTAATTCCAGGAGAAATGAAGGCCCAAGACTTTTTTGCATAATAAAGAATATATTTTTCTGCTCCAAATACGAATACTTTACAAACATATTTGGTTGTGGGGTTGGTTTTTTTTTCATTATTATTTATTTGAAAATTTACATTTAAAATGACTGTTGTGGCAGAAATTTGACCTCAAGAATAAAATGAAGCTATGGGATAGCACTGAGCTGTAATACAGAAATAAGTTAGAGTAGAAGTTAAGTAGCAGCCACAGAGAACAGAAGGAGAAAACGTGAAAATGAAGGCTTTGACTGACTTGTGCCAGCCAAAAGCATAAAAAATCCTGCACAATTAATAGAATCCTGCCAGCTGGGTCTAACCCTCCCATGGTTTATGAGTTGGTAGAGTCAAGCTCCCTGACACTGATTTCTAACAAAAAACAACACTGAACTTCAAGTAGTTCCAAAGCTTGAAAAAAACCCCCTTATTCTGTCCAAATGAGTTTTCTTCATCTTAATAAACCATCTAATTGTCAATGTTCATAGCAGTGTTGCTAAGCCTGAATTATCACCATATTTTACCAAGTTAAGGTAGAGCACAGAAAAATGGACAGTGGGACCAGTTCTGGCTGGTTTGAACCAAAGCTCTTGATCTTGGTTTGGTTTTGTTTTATAATGGTGATAATTACATATAACAACATGAATTCCAAATGAAATTAAAACTTAGTTCTGATTTTAATGGAAGACACTGCACTAATCAATAGAACTGGATGTTTTATTGTTGAAATGTCAGGTATTTGGCCTTATGAAGCATCTGCTACTAAATATTGCTGACAAGTGGGAGTAAGGATTATTTATAAAATATGAGTTACAAACAAGAATTAACAGGCTAAGTAGCACTTGCTGAAGAATTAACTATTAAAATTATTAAATTACAATTAGTCATTACATTAAGAATTAAAAATGATAATTAATAATTAAAAGGAGAACTTCTGGGCTGGCAATACTTGGATATAAGGTATATACAAAAGGAAAACAGTCGAATATGGTTTTCCTGGTTTTATTTTGCCCTAAGTACATTTGAACTGCGCTGAAAGCAGAGCAGTGGGGTAGATGGGCTATTTAACAAGATGGAAAATTTACCAGATTTGCTGCTCTACTTCATGTGCTGTAAGGAAGGAAGCACATTTTTACATTTTTGCCTCTTTTTTTTTGTTTTGTTTTTTTTTGGGGGGGTTTTGGGGTTTTTTTTTTTTTGTTTTTTTTCTGCCCAGGATGCTCACACACCCCCAAACCTCTCTCTGAATGAATCTGTTTCTTCCAGATACAGAGTCTGAGATTCCACAGGAGATGGGAAGTCCTGCCACTCCTTCCAAGTTCAGCACTGAGGTACAGGTAAGTGAATTTACATTGTGCTTTGGAAAGGAGAGAACTGAGCACGTGTCTCTTGCTATACTGAGTGGCCCAAGCAGCTTTGTCACCTTGTTTTGTTTTAGTCTTGCTGGTTTTGTGGGTACAAATGCACACACAAATGTGTTTGTGCCAAATGCCCACTGAGTGCTGAGCTGTGCTGAGATGAGGACAGCAAAAGTCTGGTGTCTGGAGCTCTTGCTTTGAGCTTCATGTCGCAGGATAACTGTGGCACAGGGGAGATGATCCAGGGAAGTAAAAACAAACAGATGGTAGCCTTGTACAGCCTTGTGAGCCTCTCTTCTCTTATGCTCTGAATCAAGTTTATTAGCATTCTGCTGCGTTAATATCAATAGTCAGCAAAGATGGCTGGGAGGCACATGTCAGAAAGGCATGAGAGCTCATTCAAATGAGGAGGGAGCTGTAGTCAAATAACCAAATGATGTAAATGTACCAGGAAATAACAGACTGTATATCAGCATTTGACTCCAAAGGTTCATTTTAGTCAAATGGAGTTTGATTTGACAGCTTAAAAATGAAAAAAGATGCTCAGATTGATTGATGGATAATAAGTGGCAAAGAAAATTGCTTTTTTTCAGATGGATTTGTGAGCATTTGATGAATTTGCCTTTACCTTTTCATCTTTTACTTTTGTACAACATTAGAAGAGTGAATGTAACAAAATCAAATTCCTCATTCCTAATGTCTGTGGGGACATGTCCCACTGAGGAACTGCCGTCAGTTTGAATTGTTGTTTAAAAAAGAAACATTGGCTTTTTTAACCCTTAACATCTAATGAGCAAAGTAAGCACTAACTGATATTAAAAAGCAATCTTTTTTAATACCAAAAACTTCACCATTTTCTTAAAAGCAGGTAAATAGTTGATTGCTTTTTCTCTAGTGACTGAAACTTATTTCCGAGTTCATTTAACACGAGAACAATTTGAGATTTAACAGGAACGAGATGATAATGGGCTGTTTCCTCCATGATCTAGAACTAAACCCAAAATGCATACTTTGAAGCATCATTTCAGAGTGCTGAAGAAGACTTGGGACTAAAGATTTTGTAGCTTGCTATGCTGATATCTACCCCCTAGTCCTATTACAGACTTTTTCAAACTCAGTACCAGTAAGGATAAAAAGGATGCTCATTTTGAAATGTGTTTGGTCTTCCTTTGTGTAGGATGATACACAGAAACAAATAGATTTTCTTGCTTTTACCTTTAGTCAGCTGTGCTTACTCCCACTTCTCTCCACCAACTATAAAGCGCTCCCAGACAATTAGTTGATCTCCATGCAATAGAAAAATAAAGCCTATCCAGGGAGCCCTAAGTTCCTTTTCTGTGGGAAAAAAACCCCAAACCCAATATTTCTGGCAGAGGTTTACCTGTTCCATGATTTCTCATGTGAACTTGTTCCATGTTCTGCCTCACTGGGCCCATCTGCCTGCACCTCCCTGCTCTGGAGTCACACCTTTGCTTTTGGTTAACCTCCAAAACTGGGAAATGCTCCAATGGAGTATTCACTCTTGTGATTGATTGGGATGAAAGGTACATTTCTGATAGATGTAGCTGCAGGAATATTGAAGCGTGAATGGCCATTTTCCACTTGAATATTAAAATGTTCTGTTTATATTAGTTACATTTATAGACCACTAAAAAAATGGAATTTCTTAAAAAAGTAGTTTTGTTGTTGCTGGTGTAGAGTTATATGTGATTAAATTATTTTTTATGAATTAATACTTTTAAGTACTTAGGTATGCAAACCTACTACAAAGTTCTCTGTTTTAAGAAAGAATACTGTTATTTCTACTTTGTGATAAGCCTTACCTCTCTTGCTGCCCATCACACATTTTCATTGTTTTTTTTTTTAAAAATATTTATACAAAATGTTTTGAACCAGTTATTCCTTGGTCTCCTTGTCATGGTTGCTCCTGCAGAAGTCTAAGAGCCAGGTTAAGCAACTGGCTTAACAAGGCTCTTACAGACTGTTACACCTGCCTTTCTTGACTCAGAGGAATAAGCAGTCTTGCCAAGTGTGCTGCATTCAGGAGAGTAGAAAATATTTAATTTAGTGGGAGTTCTGCACTCTGTTATTTTATCAGCAGAACTTTTCCATTTGTGAATTTAACCTTGTGGGAGTGAAACCCTTGAATATGCTGCTATGAATGCAAGTTTTTCTAGAAATTCTTGATTCTGAGACAAACTTTCCCTAACTTAAAATCTACCTGGAGGTATTTGTTACATTTCATTGTTTGCTGCTGAGGCCACAACATTTAGACAATGATCAGAGCCTCCCTCTGTGTATCACAATGCCCACTGTCACTGTAGCTTTTACTGGAGAAGGAATGAATGAGGGAATAAAGGAAGAGGTGAGATCTTAGTGACAGCAGTGGCAGCCTGACCCTGGAGAAGTAAAGTAAAAAGAGTGTGTTCCCAGCCTCAGCCTGGCTCTTCTGAGGACATTATAAATATTTCATGTGGGTTTAGTTGGTGTTTGGTGTATTTTCAATATCTGTGCATTTTGCCTCATGCGCTCTTTAATCATCAGGGTGCTGAAACTTAAGATGATACTTGAAAAAATTTATCTTCCTGTGGCAGGGAGAGAAGGTGATGTGAACTGAAGTGCAACTCTATATTTGTTTGAAGCAGCAGTAAAAAAATATGATAGGCATTGTGGCAGAAATGATGGAAATGGCAGAGTGAAAAATTACAAGAACTATTTTATTGCTTTGCTATTTTATTACTGTAGGGAGTAATTAGGTGTTCTCTCCTGCTTCCTGTCCCCCAGGCCACCATGAATTCTTTGGTAATTTGTGACATTTCTATTGCCTGGTAGCAGGGAGGAGCAGCCCCTGGAACCAAGGTATGGTCTGTGCAGGTGTTGAGACATCCTGTCCCCCTGTAGTAACATTCTCCTGGTTGTTTTCTCTGCTACAAGGTGGAGCAGAGGAATTTAAATTTGAGAATTCTCCTCCTGTCCCAAGAACCTCAAGCCAGCTGAGCTTTGAAGGTTTCAGAATTTCCCAGCACTTTGTAAGTTTTCTTAGATAGATGTCTGAAAGGAAAGTATTATGATATTCATGTCAAGGATGTGATAGGAATTTATTTTCTCTGCAAATTGTAAGTATTTTAATTTTTCCTCGTGTCTTAAGATACCTTCTTCTTTTCAGAGTTACCTGAATAAGATGTTGATAAATGAGGAGTTGGACTTATCTAATGATTGTGCTATTATCTGCCTAGAAAATGCAATCAGTTTAAAATGATAGTATAATTCACTAGTGAACTACTGCAATTCAGTGAAATAAATCCAATGACTCTTGCTGTCAGAAAATTGGAATGAAGGCAGATTAACATGTGCACCGAGGCTGAAGGTTTTTCAGGGGAAAAAAACTTTTTCTGCTCCAATTAAATGGGCTTGTCTCAGTAATGTTTCGATGAGGAGAGACAGAACAGAATGCTTTCTGTGCTATTATGAGCTTGAGGTGAAGAAGAAAGTCAAATTGGTCTTACATTTTCTGCTCATTTTAGGGAACTTTGTATTTGCCAATGAGTTCTCTTTCCACAGAAAAGATAATACTGCATTCATTTTCTCTTCAGACCTCAAATGCTAAAAAGGTGTCTCCATTAAAACAAATTTATTTGAATGTATCTATCTAACAGCATTCATCCAGCAGAAAACAAAGCCAAATGTCACATATGTTTTATGTAGTGATGTTGTTGGAGCTGTGGTGTTTTGAGGATAATAAGCTGGCCAGAGTAGTTTGTAAAAGTTATGGCTTTCAAAATATACAGAATGGCAGCAATGAGTAAATGCTGAAATGCCAAATTTCAGGCACAGAGTTTTCAGGACTCTGAGGGTGAGCGCTCTGCAGAATGTGGCTTCCCCAGTCAATTCACATCCTCTGCTCAAAGTAATGTCAGCCCCAAGTGTGTGAGAGCTCTAATCCACCACAACAATTACAGAGCTCGTTGGTTCTCAGGGATCCAAAGAAAGTCCTGTCCACACACCACGGAATGAAACATGGGAACAATTACTGCACACTGAGTTTGGCACTGGGATTGGCACTGTCGGTGGTGTTCACACAATACTGCTGATTCCCCCCTCTTCAAACTGGTTTGGGGTTCACTACACAGGGAGAGTCTGTAAACAGGCACCAGTAATTAATCATGAAGAGAGAAGCAGTTAAAATGGAACAGAATATTTCTTCAGCCTCTGGTGAATCTTCTCTTTCCAGTCAGTTTTCCTTAAATTGCTATATTGTGTTATAAGGGGAGGAGACTTGTTATGCCTGCATGGCACTGTCCAAAAAGATCCAGAAAAACAATTTTTAAATATAAAAATTCCTATTTTCTTGTCTGTTGAAATAGAATTTCCTGTGCGGTGGCTCTGCTGAAACAAGAAATTTCTAGAAGCAAATAAAAAAGACATGAATTGAATTTTGTGGGGAATAAATGATTTATTTCTCTTTTCTAGGTGTAGCAAAATTTTGTTGCATGTTAGCATGTTAAGGATTTATAAACTATAATAATGTAGATGATAAAGGAATGTGAATGGAAAAAGCAATGGCACTATGTGAAAAAACTCTATAAATACTGCTTTATGAGAAAGTCAGAGGACATAAAATGTCTCTATTACAACTAGAATGCTCATTGAATGTAATGATGAAAGGTAACAGTTCTGTTTTCACCTAATGTTCTTGCAGGAATTTGGAGGGAAGAAATGTTTTAAATTAAACACTTCTGTAAAAACCAACAACAAACAAAAAGAGGGAGTTTTAAGAATAGTTTCTGAGAGATAGGTGCAAAACAAGTGTTTTGAAAAGTTAACTGCCTACTCAAATCTTGGCCTTATGTGCTGCTGTGCAAAATAGAATAATCAGTCAAGGAAGGTTTGGAAACCAACATGTCGAATGGGTGTCAAAACAGGAGGGGGGTGTCAAGGGCCTAGAAAATACAAATGGAATCTGGGGTTTTCAAAGGCCTTCTTAAAAATCCCTTTTCTTTCTTTGTAATTATATTTGGACTGTTTTCTTGGGTTTTTTCTTTCTTATGGAGAAGTGCCTAAATTCATCCTTTTGTTGCTTCTTATGGTGGTTCTGGCGGAATCTCCAATTAACAGTCAGTCAAGGCCACCTCTGATAACAAAGCCCGAGTCCCAAGAAGAAAAAATTCTGCATGTTAAATAAAATGTGTAAAATAGCACTCAAAGAGAAGTATGCAGACTACATTTTTCAAAGAGTATTAGGGAAGCTGAACTCTTGGGAAAAAGTTGACTGTGTAACATTGGAGCTGCTGGAAAATATAACCTCTTTATATCTGAGTAATTGCAGGCAAAACCTGGGGTACTTCAAATCTGTAAGGACTAGCAAATAGTTTGTCTTCATTTCTGCTCAGACCAATTTAGGGTACTTACTACTTATAACAAAAAATTTCCAATAAGAAAATATAGTGATAGTGTAATTACAGAATAATGACACTATCAAGTCATGGTGCATAAATTAATTTCTAGTAAAAACCACATTTTGGCTAAGTCTCTGATGCGTAATACAACTGGGATTTTCCAGCCACAGTGGGTCATGTTTCCTGTAGCAAATGCAGTCAGTGGCTTGCAAGATGGAGCCTAAATGGGGATGAATTCTTAAAAACAGTTTGAAAGAGGTTTTTGAGGTATCACACACACTGAGCTGCTGATGTATCAATCAGCTTACAATGAGCAGTGGCGTAATCAGCTCTGTCTCTTACCCTGCTCTCTTTGACCCAGTCTCACTGGAGTGAGTGGCTGCTTGCCATTTCCACCCAGGCTGCAGAGCCAAGGCTCCTGTTTGGGGTCAGTGTGAATTGGGGCTGCAGGAGGTGTGAGTAATGGAGTGTTGTGCTTTTGGGATTGCCAGGAAAACTGGCAGCCTGCCCTGCTTTTGATCACGTTAAAGCCTCCTTTTAAGGAGCAGTCAGTGCCTGATTGCTCTTCACTGCTGTGTCAGTCAGGAGCCACCTTTGGGACTCTGAGAGGATCACAGGTGCTTTTCCTGAAAGGCAGAAATGACAGAAATGTAAAAAGCTATTTTCTTCCATTATGGGATTTGGCTTGTTGTAATTTTTTCACCTAACCGATGGTGAGCTGGAATATGAAGAATGAAATTGCTAACTTGTTGAAAATTTATTCTAGTTATTGTTTTCTGCCCTTGATCATGTTTGATATATATCTGCTTCTTGCTAAGAGATGCTTAGGTTAAAAAAAAGCAATTAATTTTTTAACCTGTAAGTATATAATACTTTTATAAAAGTTTTACACACACTTTTAGTTTCATAAGTGTAAGATTTTAAAAGTCCCTAGAGAAGAAAATTTAAAAGCCTAAAAGAGAGATACAGACCACTAGGGAATCCAGCACCTTTTTCAGATGCTGTCAAGTTCTCTATGTTCCCAAGCAAAGGCATTTTAAATTAATTAATTGTTTATTAATGGTATATCTGTAAGTGATACAAGATGGAATCCTTTCTCCTAACTCAGCAGCTTTAGGTTTCTTGAATTCCTTTTTTTTTTCCATTTTGGAAGAGAGCAACAAATGTTCAACTACTGTGAAAGGAAAATGTAAAATTTGTCTCTGGCTTGCTGATTTTAGAAGATGGGCACTGTTTGAAGTTGCATCTGGCATGTTGCAATGACTTCAGGGGCCCCTGTGTTATCAGGTGTTGGATAAAAATATGAATTACAAGTTTGTTTTAGAGAGCACTGTGCAATTTATTGCTTGGCCATAGGCTTTAAAAGAAGCACGTTTCTGCATGACAGAGCATAAACTGGCCACCAGTATAAATTGCATTAATATTGAGCACATAGACGGCTGTATTTGGAATTATCATTTAAAAAACATTTGGATGCTGTGAAGTACCAAAGCAGTGCATTTGGAATTCTTGGCTGGCTTCTTACTCTTTTTCTCCCCTAAAATCACTAATTGTTGGAGATAAGTGTTCCGCAAATGTTATCAGAATATAGAAGAGGTACTTTCAAGAGGTCAGAGAATAGTTTCAGTCAGCTGGAACTGTAAAAATCAGTCAGTTTTACAGACTAGAATGCAGTAGAAAAATTTACTAAACAGACTGATAATGCACTTATAATTACTGTAGTACAGTGTGCTGAACTCCACAGTAGAATGTAAAGTTTGCTGTCCATCATTGCCTTTTACAGTCTCCAAATAGGCTTTTTTTTTTCTAATTGCATAATCTTCATGACTTTTTTTCCTGTGTTGGCTAATACCTAGAAAATTGGGTTGTTGATCTGTTCTAATACCTCTGACTTCGGTGGAATACAGTGAATACATAAAGTTTTTGGGTTGTTGTGGGGTTTTTTTGCATGAAAATACACACACACACATCCCCACCCCCACTTATGAGGGACAAAAACAAGCAGAAGTTCTGTTTATGCAACAGAATAGATTCAAAACAAGACATTTATAATATACTTGAGGTACAGACACAATGGTAAATTTTGTGGAGGTTTTTTAGCAAAGGAAAAGTGTGGAAAAAAAATAATCTTAGGACTGATTTTTATTTTTTTTCCAAGGGGGACAATAGATTAGAATCATATTCCCTTCACTGCTAGTTTACTAATTTTTTAATTAATTATAGTGGTTTCATTAGTGAGTGTCTGAGACTTTTTTTTTATTTTATCCTATGTCTTATATTTCACTACTGTAGACAAGATTTAAAAATGATGATTATAATACTGATATATGCTTCTACATATTTATTAATTTTAGTATGGGTTGTGCCATTGTAATTTGCCAGGGTAGAAATACCAGTGAACAATCACAATGGGCCCTTTGTCTCTGAAATACAATGTATTCAGTGTCCTTGGCTGCCATTGAAATTGCTATCTCAAACACTCAGAGAACGGTGGAATGGAGAGAATAACAGAGTAGTTTCATCTCTAATAAAAGAGATGTCACATTTGGGATGTTCACTGGTGCAGGAAACAAGGGCATTTCATTTCAGTTCACCTTAATAATTCCTCTCAGCTGTCAATAGGTATCCAGCTCTCCTTGTAAGTCTCTCTGTGAACTGCTGGAGTACAAAGGAATCAAAGCCGACGAGGAGGGAGAGGTTTGAAAGCTCCTTTCATCTGGCACGTTCCTTGGACACTGAGCTGTGTAAGCTAATTACTTTGCCTTTCTGGCACCTCCAAACCTGGACAGCCCTTAATAATGTAGAGTCCTGGCCTTCCTTTAGTCTTCACATGCTCCAGAGGGATTATTGACTCAAAATTTAGAGTATCACATGTGTAGGATCAGAAGGGACCTCAAAAGGGTGTCTTGAGCATTTGTTCTTCAAAACCAGAATCTTATGCTATCCTGAGAGATCTGAAATTTAGACCTCAGTTCTGTGTTGTTCCTCTGTTTAATTGGAAAAAGGTGAAATAACTCCTCTAGTTAAACAACTGTTTCATGGTGCATCTTTCAAGTGCTTGCATTTACATTTTTTCTTTCATACATCTCAAGTTACTTCATTTATATCTCTTATAGGCCCGTCTCCCTTTTAAAACCAGAAAAACTGCCTGACACTGGCAGGCTGAGCTATGAAAAGCTTAAATGCTTCCACTTTTGTCACAGAGTTATGGGGAGAAGCTGTGAACAGAACTTGATTATTATTTGGACTGAAGGGTGGTAGGTCCAGTGCTGTGAGCTGAAAATATTCAAAACCCTGATTGATTTTTGAAATTAAGTTCTCAAATATATTTAAAAAAGGGGGGGGGATTTATTATACTCTGATATTATTACTGATATTATGCAGTGAAGAGGACACAGTTTTTACCTCCCCCAAAATCAAACAGCACCATAAGGATTTATGAGGCTGTGATTGATCTCAGCCTTGAGAATGCCAGAAAAAAAACAAGATACAGTTCTTCAAGCTCTTCTTTCATAGTCACACTCTCCTATCTTGAGTCTCTGTCTAGTTATTCTCAGATTTCCTATAAACTGTGATCAGATTTGTAGTTAGAAGATTTTATAACACTAAAAATGTCAATAAAGCTTTGCACTTTGAGCAGTGTATCCATGAGCTGACAGTGAACATTATACTGCAAAGTGGGTGGACAAAAAAGCAAAACATTTCTGCAGAAAGAGAGAAAAAGTTTTTTGCATTTTTGTTTTGATAAAAAAAAAAGTTAAAATAATTTTTAAAAATCTAAGAACTGTAAATGGCTAAGAAATATATTAATTTATTGTAGCTGCAGAGATAAATTAATATTATCTCTAAGATTTTGGAAATGGGAGCCTACTGCTGCCTTTTGTCTTTTCTTTGAGAGTGGGAAGGGTTAGAAAGAGAGAGGATGACAGTGCTGTGAAAAGCAATCTTCCTCCACACCTTAAATCAATAACCTCCTGTATTTGTATGGATTCTGAGTGCTAACTAAAACCTCTACAGAAAATGTCATCAATGAAGTCTTACCATCAAATTTTCTGCCAATTCCTGAACTGATATTATTTAAAATAATTTTCCTGAAAATCTTTGCTTAAAGATACGATCTCCAGCTTCTTATCTGGATCAGGACAGCTTTCTGAATCAATTAATCTTAAATTAAGGACCAGCATGCTTACGTTGCAGTGAAGTCCCGTAGCCTTTTTGTCTTTCCCCCTTTTTGACTTTACTTTCTCCTCAAATGGATCCTGATTTTGATAGGTCTTGACTGATGATAAAGAGCCAATGTTAGGATCAATACCAGCAAAAACTTTCCTTAGTGTTGGACAAAACAGTTCTCTCTGCTGAAATGTTATTGATGGCCTGGCATGAGGCACTGCATTCCTCCTGGCCTTTAAACCCACTTGGGAATATTGTCATGAGGATTTCACAGAAAAGCAATTTTTCCTCTTTGGAAAATTGAATCACTGTCTCAGGGTAGGACTACACCAAATTTTTCTACTGCTCATTGCATTTCAAAGCCTGGGCTGAGGTCTGTGTACTAAAACCAAGATGAAGTTCCCCTTTGCAACTCAGTCTTGTCTGTAAAAGGAAGAAAACAATTTGCCATTATTATAATTTAGATAATTTATCAGTTTTGAAAGTTGTGCTTAAAATTCACTATTCCCAATACTCTCCCCTTATAGTTTTGATTAAAAAAATTACATTCTTATTTGCAGTGTGTTTATATAACAGAAAACTTCATGTAGCAACAAATCAATAGGATTTTTAGCAAATATTTTTGGAAACTTCAAATAATAGAAGACATTCTAGAGATTTAAATCTGAACAGCATTGTAGAAAAAAGAACTTTGCAGAGAAATGTGGATATTTAAGGTGTCTATATAACTGCTCTTGTCAAAGCATGCTATATTGTTACTAAGTTTTATGTTTCGTAGCAACAAATTCAGGTACTGCATGTAAAGAAATATTTCTTAATATTAGTTCAACTGGTAACATCGACATACAGCCCCTCTTCACTTAAATAATCTTCACAGAAAGTTAATCTCTCATTTGAAGTATGGGGTGATTTTTATACTCAGAAGTAAGCCTGAGTGATGGCTTTAATCAAAGTCTTTCTGTCACAAAGTGGAAATGTTGTGGACACTTTCCTTTTGCTGCCTTTGTGTTGGAGAGGCAGAAGCTGTCTCCTTTAGCTACCCTCTCCAGGTTTCAGCCAATTAGTACAAGGAACAGAAAAATGAAGGTGCTGAAGAAGATGAGACAATCATAAGTTACACCTTCTTTAAGCATAGCTGATACTTGGGGAAGGAAAATATCGTTGGAGCAAGGATGGGAGTGATATTTTAGCTGATATGTCCTCTCATCTGGGGCTCCTTGCACCAGTTTTTATATATTAACAGCCTACCCCTGAGGGATTTTCTGTCATTTACGCTCCTGGTATCCAAAGCCACTTGGAGCAATGAATTCCACAAATTAATAAACAAAATAAAGACAATAATTGCAATGTAACTACTCAGTTGTTTATATAATGAGAGAAGGATTTTCGTATTTCAGAAACAAAGCTTGTATTTTCATACATCATATATTTTGATATACATTTCAGATTCAGATATATTCATCATAAAAATGAAGCTGTAATTTCAAGGAATGGAGTTTTCAAGTAATAAAATGCATTATTTTTTGGTTTTACAGCCATACAACAAATTGCAAAATGAGTTCTCCCCAGATGCTGAAATCTGATTACAAAGTTGCCTTACCTGAAATTCCACTTCATTTGTCAGAGACAATATTGTGATGTCTACGTAAATAGTCTCTCTAGGATTTTTAGTTTATTTTATGACAGTGGCTATATTTGCAATCGGTGTTACAGCCCTGAAAAATACCATATGGCAGCAATGCCCATATTTAATTTAAAGTGATCAGGTTCTATTTGTTCAATCTATTAAAGTAGCTGCCATATCAGCTAATCTGACAGCTGTATTACTCAACATCATTGCAGGCAATGACATATGGTGAAGCATAAGGACAAACACGCAAATATTCAT
This sequence comes from Loriotus luctuosus, assembly GCA_035582745.1. Lineage (NCBI taxonomy): Eukaryota > Metazoa > Chordata > Aves > Passeriformes > Thraupidae > Loriotus > Loriotus luctuosus. The sequence continues at coordinate 398,653 of JAWWEY010000002.1, forward strand.
TTCATCAGGACCAGGGCATTGTCTAAGCTTGAAAAAACCCTTTGTTGGCAAAGCTGTACTCTAGAGCAGAACATTAACCTCTGTATTTATCTGCCAGGGTTTGTTCTTAAGTGAACAAATAAAAGTTCCCATCTTGAAGTGAGTGAAATGGTTGACAGATTGTGAAATCTGATTGCTAAGAAGGAAAAAAGGCTCCAGTGACCTTGGTGAAAATGGTGGTAGCTCAAAAATACGTTGAACTGTTGCCATGATCAAGTTTTGAGGTGAGGGGGAGAGGGAAGGAGGGAAAGAGCAAGAGGTTAAGTACATTGCATTTGTACAGTTTCTGAGTGCAGCTTCCTTTTTATAAATAAGCCACAGCAGTGTTATGGTACCCTAGGGGAAAGATTAGCCTTCAGCTGTGAGGTAGCATCAGGTATTGGTCATATAATGCTTATGGGAAGACAGAGGGAGGAAAATATCACAGAATTACAGAATATGGTTGTTAATCTCTTTCAAAATGGGCTGGTGGGGAAGTTTACAAAGCTGCTTCCATTTTCTCTTTGGAAAATAATAGGACACGTGGAATTTGAGGCTTATTTACAAAAGCAGAATACTCATAGACATTTAAGTTAAAACTGTAGCGAGAGAGATTATTACATTTCTGAAATGTCATTACAGAAAAGACCACATTTTAATTCAAACAGATTTGATGTTTGAAGTATCTTGGCGAACACTGTTAGCTGTTAAAGGAATGCATGATAAAGTATATTCTCTTTGACAGGATATACTTTATGTCTTCCACTGAGAGTATTAATTCTCTCTTACTGAGAATGAGAGAAGAGATTTTTGGCTTACAGTTCATAGTCTTACCAGTGTTTCTTCTCAAGAGCCACCAACAATAATCCATCTTGATGTCCTGCCGCAGCATCCTCCTCTTCAGCATTCCCAGGCAGGACAAGCCCTTGGTGTTGAGTCCCTGGAGGGTGCAGGGTCAAATCCCTAAATTCAGGTCTTATTCCTGCTTTCCTGCTCACCCCTTCTCTTTCCTTCCTAAATGAGGCAGCCCCCAAGTGCAAGATGCAAGTGCAAAATGTTCCCTGTGCCTTTGAGACCCCAGTGTTGTGTGTATCTCTGCATTTACGTGGGTCAAGGGATTTGGGAGAAATTACAAAAGGGTAGGGACATTCTCACCATGATCTTTACTCCAGGTGTTTTTTCTAAAGGAGAAAAAATATCCACTCTTGTTGTCGTTGTTCTGGGTGTTTCTGTAGCCCTGAAAAAAATGACTTTTTGTCTGCTTTATGTTATCAGACCAGTGCAAATCAGCTGAACAGGGACTGCAGCCTGGTTGCAAAACTACATCAAATTCACGCTGTGTGCTGGTTGAGCCAACATGAGAACCTTCCTAATTATATCAGGAAAACATTAGTGCTGTGTAGTTGTCTTAACCAACTAAACTAGATGACTTGAGCTTGTGCTCCATTCCTTTTCTTCCTCCTTTATTGAATAAAGATCACATGGTTTGAAAAATGGGGATTGCCTTCAGAGGGTTCCAGACCAATAAGGAAATAATTCAGTATTAGTACCCAAATCCCTGTGGAAGCACAAGTCAAGCTGAAGGATTATGCATGAGTTGGTAGATCTTCCATATGTTGTTTGTACTCACTCCCTGAGGCTTTGTGCTATAAATAACAGAAACTGGAATGCAAAGTAGCGCTCATCAGGGACAATAAAAGTAATAATTTGGAGATTCATTTATAAATACGACTGGAGGGGACCCGTTATGATTGCAGAGCTTGGTCTTCTGCAAGACAAACTTTCCTTGTGCTAACGCCTGCTGAAAATAGGTACAGCTTTTTATTTATCCAAATAGCATCAATTTGGAGACTTATTTAAAGCAGCAAAAAACTCAACCCTGTATTTGAAAATCTGTTTTACCACTGGGCAGCTAAGACAGCTGAACTAAGATAACTGGCTAATTTTATAATAATTGAATATCTAATTATTGAAAATGTTACTAAGGCTTCCAAATTCTTAGGAGTAGTTCTTACTGCTAGGAAAGAGCATGATTTATAATCTACATATCAGCATCCTTGATATGAGACTGGTTTGGTGTTGTTTCTAAGGTTTTAGGTGTCCACAAGGCATTTTAGAACATCCCCAGCATGATGATGCAGGTTTTGGAAGGATTTTAAGGGGCTTTTGGTAACCCTGTGAAGAACATGTAATGTGAATTTCAGTTATCCTGGGAAAAGCTGCTAAGTGCATAGGGCCACAGAATATGACTGCATTCAGACACCAATGTTATTTCTAGGTTCTTCTGTAATCATCTTTTGTGCACTGAGAAAACAAACTGCTGTACTCTTGAAATTTTCCAGGTGTAGATGAAAACATATTAGGTAATAGACTGTCAATTATTTGCAAAATTTTAATCTGCTACATCCTCATTCTGTGTTTAGTACTTGAGGAAAAGAATAGCGTGCAAATGGATTCTCTAATAATAGCTGATTAAAATGCATTAATTTTACATCACCAAATAATCATCATTAATTTAATTCCAGCACACCATAAAATGTCTAATTCCTCTGCAGCCAGTCCACATTTAAATAGATAAAGGAGACGACAGTAGTTTAGAAAGTCTCATTAAGTGCTCAGAGATACAGTTTATTTTTTGTGTGTGAAGTTTATTTCTTTAATCACTTAAAATGCAATAAACACTACAGAAAGAATGCTGAGATTACACAGACAGACAGATGATAAAATGCCACCTAAAGCATCCTCTCTTGTCAGTGCTCTTCCCAGTTTGGAAGCACCAGGTTTATTCCTGAGGGGCCACATTTTAATCCACTGTGCCTGTGCCCAGCTACTAAATCCACAGCAGAACTAGAGATATACCTGTAGCTTTAATTTACAGCTGCTGTATTTTATGGCCTGTACAAATTAGATAGTGTTCTTATTAGCTCCATTGTCACAAACACTTTTTATATAATCAGATTATCTTTTTTTTTTCTGTAATAGTTCATGCTAATTTTCTGTCACCTCAATTTTTGAAAGTCCTCCCTGAGACTTTCAAGTAACACTTTGTCTCTAGCTGGGCAATTCTGCCAAAAAAAAATATCTCAGCTCTTCTAATAATGGTTATTTATCTACTAGTTCCTACCTTCCATTCTGTTAGAACACCCAGTGTTTGCTCATGAAATAGGGAGTTAATCGGCTTAATGAGACATTCTAAATGGTTTCCATAGATCTAATTTATTAATTATTCAGAGGATACTCAAATGGCTGCCATTAATTTGCCATCTCATCCTGCTCTCTGTGTTCTATACTGTAGCTGCTGGGTGGTGAAAATATAACTTGAGGGCATGGATAGAACTCCACAATTGTTCTTTAAAAAGACTGTTTTTGAAAATATTTCACTGCTGGTGAAACACAACAGATAGTTTGCTCCAACCGGAAGCTTAGAGATTCAAAAAGAGTTGAGTGAATCCAGTGTTCTAAAGAAACATAAGGGTCTTGAGAGTTCTTAACTGCTCATTCCTGTGTATCAGCTCTACGCATGTAAGTGTGTTTTTCTATTTTTGGGTGCAACTCAGTACATTTCAGGGCTGACATCTGTGCCCCTGAGGTGACTCAGATGCCCCTCCTTGGCAAGCAGGAGTCAGAAGTGGGCTGTGTGTTCTGAAGACATAACACAATTCGGGTTGGATGTGGCAAATTAAGTTATGTAGGAATCTAATAATATATTGTAATTAAAACCCACATGGAATCTTCAACATTTGCTTTACGAATCTGTGAATACTTCTGGGAGCATTCAGACATGCTGCCTATTTCTGTAACCTCCAAAATCTATTACATGAACAGTTTCATGAACTCCTTATAAATCAGAGTATTTTAATTCTAGTAAAAAAGATGGAAATGGGCAAGGAGGGGTAGAAGTTAAGGAACAGGTTTTTGAAAGAATTCAACTATTAAAAAAAGTAAATAGCCTTGGTACCCATGTCTCCATTGTTATATTTCTAAATATAATCAGAATCCAGTATTACTTCATTATTTATTTGATTATTTTATTCAGTCTGTTCAGTATTCTTCTTTTTGGAACTTTGTAATCTCTCTTCCTACACCATGTAGGCGTTGCACTTTTTCAAAAAAGGAAATTGCACTTTTAAGTATAAAAAAAAAAGTAGTGTTTTTATCCATCATTGTATCAAAATAGAATGCTTTGTCATTTTATTCAACCGCATTTCTATAACCACACATAAAATAGCAACAAATTTGGGAGAGAAGAAATTGTACCCAGCCAGGGATTTGTATAAATTCCCTTCTTCTGATCTTATATTCACCTGTTTCTCCATGTATTAGGATTATATACCACCACAAGAAGTTAAAGATTTTTTTGCAATGCTTCAAATAAAGACACTGAATTGGAGCAACTTATAGACAGAATCTGATGCCATACAGAAAATTTATTTAATATAATAGGAAAAGCTGTATCTTATGTTGCAGGAAACAGTCTTATTACTAACCAATTTCAAAATAGGTTACATATACGAAACTGGGATATGGCACCCAAAATCTCATTAAGCATTCCTAGTTTGTCTTTGTAACATCTGTCATTATCAAAACCAAATTCAACAGTCATTATTGTAGTCGCTGTTACTAGGGGAAAAAAAACCCTTTTACATTTTAGTAGTGCAGTTAAAAATCCCCGTAGGGAATTTAATTTTGAGCCTTTATGGCAGCAACATAGACTAATATATTCCAAGGAAGTTAGATTGTCTGTGTCTGCTCCAAAAGTATGTTGGATAAATCCCAAGGTTCACCTCTGAAAGGAATCAGAGGCCGTGGGTTGCAGAGCTGGAGTGAGAAGTGCATCTGAACTGGTCTGTAACACTCAAAGCCACGCTGGGGTGTTTGTGTGTGCCCATGGATGCTGCACAAGGCATTTATTTATGGATTCTGGGACTGCACAAAGTCAGGAGCCTGGTATCCTAGAGGGTTTAAAAGGTGCTTCAAGTCTTTGTATTGGCTGCACACGGGTGTCACTATAGGACATGAAACAACACAAGTGCACACATTGTTGTTTTCAAGGCGAAAAAAGGGAAGTTTATTTTCTGATTCTAAAATTTATAGACTTTTAAAAGTGGCAGTGGATTGGAGGGAGAAAGTGCCCCCTCTCCAATGACACTGGTCAAACATTCTATCAAATTTGTCTTCTTCTATAAAAGAATGCAAAACAATAAGTTATTTACAGAAAGTGTGTAAGAAAGTTTGTCACAAGAATGTAAACATCAAAAAGCTTAGAAAATCTTAAAAAATCAAAGTGACGAATGGGATTTGTTTGCAAATCCAAAATTTTAGGATCTCCTGGATCTCCTCAGCCATCAGAGCTCTCTGGTGGTGTCATTCCTATTCCAGGCCCCACAGAGGATATGCAGGTAATTGTGTGCAAGCCCATCATAGGGCATGGAGAATATCTGATCCCTTCCTGTCAGAAATCGCTGCACAGCAGTCTGTATATTTATTTTCTGGAGGCAATTCTCCCTTGCCAGCTTCCCCAAGCCTTGTGCTGTTCCTCATGTTGGTACCATAGGACGTGACTGATGGTGGCCATGGTTTAAATGCCATTGGTGGAGGTATAAATGTTTTGTCCAAATCAAAGGTTCAGGTTTGGCAGAGCTCAGTGTGTCTGTTAGAGATGGAAAGACAGTCAAAAGCCATTGTGCTTGATAGAAAGGAGGAAAAAAATTAATTAATGAATTGTTTTATGCGTATGTCATTAAAAGGAAAGTGAAATATAGGTAAGCACCAGTGATCATTCCATATGTGGACTTTGCTGCTGGATTATTTTCTTATACTTAGTGCTCATGAATGTTTGGTGAAACGAAAGCATCATAAGTTTGATGGTCTAAACAATTTTTTTAATTATCATTATTTAAATGCCAATAAGGCAGAATATCAGTTTTAACTGTAAGACTTAGGAAAACAATCATCAGGTATCAGAATACCTGAATAACACAGAGCAGAATCCAGGGAAAGACAATTTATCCTCAGAGCTGAACATAAGGGTTTCTACATTGTATCAATTTATTCACATGTATTGCCAAGTGAGGTGTGTTATGATAAATTTTTCAATATTCTTTACTGGTATGTTAAAATCAGATGTTGAAACATGGACATCCAAAGATGGAAATGAGAAATGGCCACTAAGCACAACCAGAGGCCCCTCTGGAACACAGTTAAAGCTGTGGTTTTATTGATATTGCTGAGAAAATGTATCTACCTGATAGATCACTAGGCCATATAAATCCTATTTTATAGTAACAGGAAGCACAGCAGGAAGCTCTGATTTGGCTGCTAAAGTTATCACTGTGGTTCCTCCTTCTTATATGTGGGACACCAGGTGGCCTATGTTGTCTTCTAGGTGTTGAATATATTTATAGGATTTCTCCCAACATGTCTCCTACTATCAGAAGGCATTGTGTAGTCAATTAAAGCAGAGGCTGTTAGTTTCCTCCTCTCTCTCCCCTGTTCTGTCCTTGAAAAAAATGTCTGTGAGGGTTTTTATTATTGGTAGCATGATATTTGTTGTGATGACTTAGTTTGTCTGGGAAAAAAAAAAAAAACAACAAGGAAAACATTACTTTTACTGCATCTTGCTATTAAGGGTATTGGTTTAGAAATGCATTGTTTTAGAAACCCCCAAGGGGGAAAGATATGAGCAGAGAGCATGAGTGAGCTCCACTTTCTGACTGCAGATCCTGCAGGGATGGTGCCTTGCCAGCGAGAACTTCCCTGCAGATGTTGATAGGTTATGGCACATCAGTTGCAGAAGCACATTTTAGCAAACAAATCAAAGATCAGCACACAGACACCCAAATCCACCCATCCGAGAACTGTCTCCCTGTGTTTGACAATGATTTCTGAGCCTCACTCTGCAACCCAGAGCTGGCAGGGGCTCTGCCTACTGGTAGCCCCTCTGAAATTTGAAAATTCCTTTCACTGTGAACTAAATAAATACATACATAGGATGGAAAAGCAAGGAGCAATTCATAATAAAATGGCCTCTTCCATTATTAACTGGCAAAACTCCCAAAGGCATTAAAATAAATGAACCATAGCATGAATCAAAAAGGCAAAAATGATAACTTGGGACTTATACTTTATAAGTTTAATTAAATACGAATGGATTGCTGAAACAGCATATGACTTCCTACACTATTACTGCTAGAAATAATTTTAGTGATTTAAAGATAAAAATTGAATGAGAGGTTTGACTGTATCTCACCTAATTCCATTATTCATGGCTACTTTCCTGTTTTCCCTGAACTGCATCAGTTTTCTCTTTAAAATTTCAGTCTCTGCAGAGTGCATATGCAATTCTCCATTTAGCTCATTTTCCAGCTGTTTATATATAAAACCCTGTGAGTGTTTCATTTTACTGCTGCTGCTTTGCAGAGCCTTTCATCAGCATGGAATGAATAAGGAAATAAATTTTGAGACAATTGGAAGAAAAGGAAAAAACATTTTCAAAATGAGCACTGAGCAGCTTGGAGGGTTGGACCGTGGCACGTGGTGCCACTTTGCTCACCAAACCACAAACTTGTAAGTCATACTAAGAAGTTGAATCTGGTTTTTCTCCACCTGAACTTTACACTTAATTCCCTGAGTAAATTACTCCAGCTAGTACAATGGATAAAAGAAAGGAGAGGAATGTAATAGGCTTTACAGTTTTGCATTATTTTACATAAAAAATACCACTCTGTTTTGAAATAGTGGTATATTTTTAGTAAAAATTCTTAAGACTTTATGATTAAAATCTCTGTGTCTGTTTCTGAAGCTTTTGCTGATGTATTACAGAGTATTGTCAGTGGAACTGTGTAGGAAAATAGAAAAGAGAATTAAATTCTTCATAGAAAAATAAAAAAAATAAAAAGAAGAAAATAGAGAGGCAGCATAAATATTTGTGGAATTTCTACTTTAAAGCTGAATTCTGCTCATCAAAATGATGGTGCTTATAGCCAACTGAATTTTAGATCTTAGTATAAGGAATGGAGACAAATTGCCAGTGTCTCTTTGGATCAAGTGCTTTCAGGAGGCACAGAAGTGCTCTTGGTATGCAGACAATCCAGAAAACACATGACTTTAAAGAGTAGTACTTCATTTGTATTTGATAGTTAATATTGTGCTAAAATTATTATTTAAAATGAGCTCTTAAGCCAACTTATTTTAGTTCCTTTCCTGTTTAACTACCTTTAGAATAATAAATAAAAGAGTTCTTCTGTATGTGCTGTTATCCAACAAACTGATGTAATGCCTTGGTGGAGAAAAAGATTTGGCAAGCCTGCCCTTCCAGAGGGATTTGCATGATTGAAGGAAATTGAGTTGTATTTGAGAATAATTTTATGAAGCTGGAACCTCATCATTCCCTCTCTGTTCCCATTTATGTACAAACTTCACAGTAACGGCCAAAATTTCTGTGAAATGTTGTGCTATTGCTGTTGGCCATGCTGGCTGGATAACGAGGGTGCAGAGACCACTGTGCTCCCACTTTTCACCCTTGCATGCACAAATATCCATATCTGCTCAAAAATCTAAAATCTCTAGAGACTGCAGGTGAAAATGAGAAATTTCTAACCAGAAACACGTCAGAGAAAGCAACACCAAAGTGTACCTATGAAACATCCATTATTCCATTTATTTTCATATAAGTCTTTAGTTATTCTTGCTTTTAATTCTCTTACTGATTGTTGGCTGAACAACTGTGTGTTATCTGTCATCAAGGTAATTCCATCATATTCAAGGCTAAGTGATGAAGGCCAAATATGCACATTCCACCAGGAACGTACTTATAAACCAAGTTTGATATATACAAAAGTGAAAAGTACAGAAGTGAAGAAACATTTCTCAAAAGAACACAGAAAGAACCAAGAGATGACATGAATTGAAAAGTCAAATGAAAAGCATCATAATTCTAAAGAGTTGTGCAAAACAGTGAAACAGAAAAGATCATTCCAAGATTACACTTCCCAAGAAACAAATATATTTGTATGACATTTCTCAAAATAGTTAATGGAACTATTCAAATATGCAAGATTGCACTTAATAGAATTTAAATGAAATGATAAAAAATAATTTCCATCAATTTATTCTATTGGAATGGGATGAAAATAAGGGATATGCCCAGTAAGAGAGCTGTGATTTTCTTCTTTGTGTTGGTTATGAACGTGGTGTATTTTGCATTCCTTGCACATGCAAATTCCTACTGAAGCCAAGAGAATTTCTAGGTGGGGAATATATCTGAATCGACCCCATAATTTAATCACAATGTTGAAGAGTGAGCCTTTCCCAAAGTAAGCTGTAAATCAATGTGACACAAGGAAAAGAGTGTACTGAAAGCGTAGAGCCGTGATGGAGAATAGGGATGGCAAATCAGAGCAAAAATACTGTGACTTCAGTCACTGGGAGAAAATCTGAAATGTAACTTCAATTGCACTGAATTAAAACTAAATCAGCATGATCAACTAAATTGAAACTGAAATATGCTGTTAGAAACATTTCATAATTCATAATTTTGTTCTGATTATTGAGAATGACAAATACATTTAAAAATAAAGCAGACAGTCACGTAGATGTGATTATTCCTGTATGCAAATAACAGGATAACAGCTTGGGAATGAGCAGAGCCATTATCAGGTACATGTGATACAAACCATCACTAGGAAAAGGGCAGAAAATCCAAGGGTATTCTGCTCCTGTGCTTTGTATTTGACAGATGGTCATTGACCCAATACAGCTGTGAAATGAGGCACTGAGCAGTAACACTGCACTCCCACATTTGATGTTTTTTGCAGGGAGCTATGAGGAATGAAATATTTGTTTCTGCCCTCGGTGGACACTGAAATTTACCTGCAGTGGGTGCACAAATCCTGTTTGCATCCATGGACCCAAAGTTCATTTAAACCAATTTTTAAGTTGGCATGCAAGTCTAGATCTGAGATTTTGTACTTTTCCAAACGAAACAAGATGCAATGGAAGGGTTCCACATTCAAGCTAATATTGTTATGAGCACATTTTTAAGGTGGTGGGTACTGTCTGTAGAAATTGGCAGGGCCGTAGGTGTTCATACGCTGAACCAGAAGTGTCATCCGGTTTCTGAAGGTGGGCTAGGACACCTGTAACTCCTAACAAACACATGGGTGAATGTCCTTAGACCAGGTTTTCACTCTCTGAAAGCCAATAAGCAGCACAACTGATGTGAAAAATGCCAGGAAAGTGCTGGTTGGTTCTGAGTCATGCCTCTGTGTTCCCTGTTCTGAGATTCCTTACATTCTCAGTTTAAAAGATCCTTCCTTCTCCCCCACTCTCCAGGCTTTATTTTAATTTCTTCTCTTTGTTTTGAAGGGGTTTTTTTATTGTCCTTGTTTGAAAAGTACTTTCAATCTTTTACATTCTGTATGGTGTCTCCTACTTTTTGCAGGCTTCGTTATTAATATTAAAAATTCCCAAAGCTTACTCTTACTTCTCTGCCCATGGTTTCCTATGCTACCAATTTACACTTCCTATGCTGAATTTACACTTAAAAATCAAGATAAAAACTTGCTGCTTTTGCTAACCAGTACAAAACAAAAAACTGTGAAGAAGGCTGCAAACATCAAAGTACTTTTTTTTTTTTTGCTTAGATAGTTTGCAACCTTGATAAGATCAGAGAAACAAGCGTGGGAAGCTGTTGCCTGCAATACAGAACCATTAAACTATTCTCCTTGCAGAAAAAGCAGTGATCACAACATCTCACATCTGTTCTTGCTGAACCTTAGAGCATGAAAGGAAATGAGATATTACAGGGGAAAAAAAAAAAACCAAAAAAACCAAACCAACAGCTCAATGTGCTTCTGCACTGAGTTGCAGATTCCACAGTTTTCTTCCTGCTGTGAAATCACTTTCCATCCTGGCTTAGAAATTAGAACGGATGTAGCAGTGCCCTAAAAGTGTATTTAAATACAAGGCAGACATAAACTGCTGAGAAGATTGTCTGAAAAAATGCTTTCCCAAAGAAGTCACAGCTTCTTTAATGGCCTGATTAGCCCTGGTTATACTAGTGACTACTGCAGACAAGGAAAGGAAAAGGCTACCATATCCCCTTTTTTTAAAGATTAATTCCATGTTGAATCAGCCTGGTTTCCTTGTTCTCTCAGTGTCTCTCACTGGCCTATCTAGAACTTACTCCAGGAATTGATTTAAAAAAAAAAGAAAAGTATGAATTTTGCTTGATTTCCAGGGTGCAGGAAGGGGCCAGCAGTGTTTTCTGGGGCATTAATTTCATCTGTGGCCTATTTTAAGGCCCAGGGAGAGCGTCAGCACTGCCTTGATATCAAACAGTTCAACTCCAGACACCAAATATCTTGACTTTTGCTTCTCAAGCAGAAGTCTAATTAATCCCCTAAAATTGCAAAGACCTGCTGGACACATGGACAGCTTCTCTGCAGATCTCACTATCACAAGAGCATAGAAACAATCACCAGTCTCCTTGAAAACACAGTAAGAACCCAACTGATTTATAGACACAATTTTTGCACTGTCAAAAGTATTTCTGCAACATTTTAAGATAAAGTTTACTGTAGACTGAAATAGGTGGCACATGGAGGGCAATTTCTTGGGTCTGCACCTGTTGGATAGATTATTCTAATTTTTAAGCCCAAAGAAGAGGTTCATCGTGTTACCACAACACGGAACTGCCAAGGAACAACTTTTTGATCCTTTAATGCCAGAAACTTCACAGCCATTGTTTTGCTGTCTAATTGTTTCACCCACAACTGTAGTCTGTGAATTATTCTACCTAGTTCTTATTACGTATTTTAAGATCTCCCATTTTCTGCCCAGGGGAGTGTTTTATCAGCTGTGTCTTCATTAGTCATGGGCTGCAACACCTGAGCTTTGGGGACTAAAATTCTGGGTGGAGAGCAGGTCCACAGTGTATTTTTCAGAGCTTCCACTTTACAGTGTTCTCCTCTGGCTGTATATAAACTTTGGAGGTGCCAGCTGTTAAATATTGTCAGGTAAACCCTGCCCTACAAACTTTTCATGAGCTCTGTAGGCAGCATTGCCTAAGAAAGAAATACAAAGAGCAAAATGAGCATCAGTTCAGTTCCTTAATGTGATTAATGGTTCAGCTTATTGGATACTCTACTTTTCAGAGGTGCCAAACATCATCTGTGAGCAGCACAATTTAACAAAGGAGACTCAAGTACTTTGCCTCACCTGCAAAGGGAAATCAGCGGTGCATTTTGACTAAATAATTTTAATTGCTTTGAAAAAGTTTGCTGTTAAATCTAAATGAGCATTTTATTATTAAAGTGTTTTAATCCTGTCATTTTGAAGCAACGCTTATTGTTAGTTGGAGACATTTTGTTTTCTCCCTGTATCAGAGGGAGTTAAATGTAAAAAGTGCTCACTGGCTTCTTAAGAGCAAGGAAACATTTTTGAACATGACATTTATAATTAAAACATCATTCAAAAATGACAGCCAAAATTATGCAACAGCATGCCTCGGAACAGATAGGACAAGGTTTTAGAGAAAAATGCAGTTAAATTTTTGTGGGGATAGAAAAGAAATCTAAGTTTAAAGCTTCCCTGTGGTGTAGCTTTCTGCTGCCCTGTAGCTGGCTTCTGAGGGAAAAGAGCAGGAGCTTGGGATGCTAAAGGCAAACATAACTGAAATTCAAGGAAAAATGTTGAATATCTTTAGACAAATAATGTTATAAAAAGAGAATTCATTAAGATCAGCAAAATAATGTATATTTATGGATGCTAGCAAGCAGATCTGGGTCAGACAGGGGTACAAGGCTGTGCATCAGCTCAACAGCAAGGAACTGAATTCATAAGCAGTGGGGAAGGAGAGAGAATGAAAGAGGGGAGGAACAAGTCCTAGCTTATTTTCCCACAGAAAGACAAAGCTAATGCCTATTTCCTGTCTGGGTTGCAATAGATAAAAGCTGAGGAGAGCTGCCAGTTATCTGAATTGATACACGCTCGGCTGGAATAAAGAAGAGTTTTGTAATTTATTTTGTTGAGCTCTTTTCCAGTTGTTTGTAGCTGCCACATCTAATTGTGCTTGTGTAGTCCTTTAATTTGCATGAAAGAAGATAACATAATTGAAAAACTCAGGAGTAAGACAAGTTCAGATTACTAGCAGAGGCAAGTTAATTTGTTATTCATTAAATGCTAATGAACCTGGCACCTATGTTTTATTTGTTTCACTCAGTTTGAAATTGGAAAGGTCTTGTAACACAGCTAAGTCTGTGATAAACAGAGATGTTAAATTAAACTGCTGTTTTCCCTGATGTTCCACTAGAATAAGCAGGTTGGTAAAACCAGGCAACTATAAACACATGTGTGGTGAAGCATCCCCCAAAGGCAAAGACAAGACTGTGAGGAAGTCATCCACATATTCAGATTCCTTTGAGAACTGGGGCCAAACTTTTTGACCCCTCAGGGCCCAGTTTGGCGTATTTTCCATACAGAATGGACAAAGTGTTGGTGCAATGAGAATTGCAAGGTGATCTTGTCTTAAAATCCAGGGACAGGGTTTGGTTTCTGCATCTGCCTGCAGTTGAGCTACCATTACAACTGGGTGCAAGCATGAGAAGTAGCCTTGAGTTGGCCCAGATGTCTTTGATAATGCTACAGAAATGACTGGAAAGAATTCTGGAGCTGTTCTCAGAAGTGCCAAAGTCTTGCAGAAATCTGGGACTTATTTTCCCTTCAGCTGCAAAATGAGTTTTGAAACAGCAATTTTTGTTCATGCATGTTATACTTCGTTATTGTGTTTCATTTTGGCTTTAGTGTCTGTTGCTCAGCTCTCTAAAGTTGCAGGAATGGTTCTGAACCTTAGGGGCCAAATGTCATTGCTTACATGGCTAATTTATGTTATTGGGATATTTCTGGTATGTTTTACTGAAGAAGGCAGTTAAACTAATTTTAAAAATAAATCTGAGGACAGTTTAATGTTGACTTCTTCTGAAAAGTTCTTCTCATTTTGTGTAATCTTCTTTTACAGGACTATTAAAACATGCGCAGCCTGAAAAGAAAATATGTAATTGTTAAAGCATATTTCCAACTTCAAATTATTGAAACATAATTATTGTGTCCAAAGATACAAGTCCTCAGATCATCTTACCTATGCACGATACAGATTCTGCCATTTGTTTGAAAGCCAGTTCTGTTTCTGAATATGACCTAGAAGGAATAAAATACAGAATGAAGTATTCTGACAACATTCTACTTTGATTCAAGATTAACACTGTGCATGTGCTCAAAAATTTTCTTGTGGTAGATTTTTGCTTATACTGGAATAATTGTAATTGACTGAAATTGAAACAGAAATTTGGTTTATTCAATTTGTGCTGGTCAAGTTAGAGAGTATAAAAAAATATTGTATGAATTTATTTACAACTGGAGGTGGTCTTGTCTAAAGCAAGACATTAAAAAAACCAAGAGAAAATAATGCCTCTAATGTATGTGCTACAATTCAGGGTTGCTATTTTTATTTGCAGCAATATCTTGTAAACAACTTGAATCTTTTACTCCTGAAATTTGAAACTACATCTCCACACAAGCCATAACCTCATGCTCTTGCTTAAAATCTGTGCTGGCAGAGGAAGGGAGAGTCTGAGCTGTGGGAATCCTGCTGGGGAGAGGAGAGCGAGCCCAGGTGAGGTTGTTTTCCCTGCTGTTTGTCAGCACAATCACTGCTGCTGAACCACAGGTTTGAACAAGTAATGTGCAAGTTATGAAAGGAAAAATATGGGAGCCAAAAAGCTTTCCCAAATAGTGGTCTCCTGGATCAGGACATTAATGTGCTAAGTTACAGAACGTTAACTGGTGCCTTTCAGGTGAGCATTCAAAATTTAGTTATTACCTAAACTTTATTCCTATTAAATCATTCTGTGAAATATGCACATGTGAACAAGAAAAATTATGGAATCAGATTCCTAACTGTTTCAGCTAAGAATTTTTGCAATGGTTTAACACCTCCTCACTGTTTCTTATCCCAGCTATAGCTACAGATGCAAAAATTAAAAGGGTCAAAGCTAAGCTGGAAATTTTTTTTCAACTTACAAGCTACATAAAGATATTATTGCATTCTTATTCATTCACCTCTGCTACAGAAATAGTTAATTTGAAAACTAAGGTAAATCTCTAAGCCAACCTGGCAAAATGACAGTGGAAAATATTGAATAGTTCCATTTGAATTATGATTGATGCTCTGTTAAGAAAGGAAAAAAAAACCCCAAACAATAAAACCCCAACAAGGCAACAAACCCCAACTTTCTTGTGACAAGTTATGGTGTTTGGATCTTTTAGAGATTGAAATTCTCCTGACCTAGCTCTCTAACCTGGAGATGTGAGATGTTTTTCTAAAGCAAACCCCTGTCTTTTGAAGCCTGCTCTTCATACCATGTGTCTCTTAAATCAGCTAAGCTCTGAAAACATCTTTTTCATTTGTTCCACTTCAGACCCTCACTGGTGTACTGCTGTTTTGTATACACTTGCTTGCTACATGTTTTTATCTCTGCTGGAGGGAGAGAATGGCTCTGGTGGGGAAAGAGAGAATCTGTTGCTAAAATGAAATGAGAAAATGGGCAAGTTATTGTGCTGAATCAAGGAAATTACCTATATCTTTGCCCTTTCTTATAGTGTGGAGCAAAACCTGTACAAAAGCTTTTATCAAGAGAAGAGCTTAGCTCTCCATCATGAGTTTCCCTGGATTCCAGGGAACACCAGTTAACTCCATAATGTTGTTACTATATTCTCTGCTCATTTTCTGACCCATTCTGGTGTAACATCACTTTCTTCTGAGACCAAGCAGTCTTGTCATAGTGCTCTGTAATTTTTTATCACTGGTCCTGACTCTCCTGTGCTCCCCAGCCTCCTCTCTCCTGAGGGCAACACTCATTGTGTTCAAATCATTATTTTAAAAAAGACAGGTGATGACAATCAACCTTAAATGGGCATCTGATACTTCCTGCACGCCAACTGAATGGCAAAAAAAAAAACCCACACAAAGATCATTTAAGATCATTTTATGGAGCACTTTTGTTGGTATTTCTTTCAGACTGTATTTTTGGGCTCCTTGAAGCAGCAGACCCTGATTTCGGGTAGCTGTAACCCAATCATGGTGGCACTGTCCTACCTGTCACACACAGTCAGGTGAGACCATGGCTCTCTTGGTCACTGGGGAATATTCCCAGGAGCCCTAGGCAAGCATCATACCCCTCTGCAACTTTATTAGGTTTAATCATGCTTCCAGCAAGCAGTGAAATGTATGACCACACCAGCATCTTCTAAATCACATCTGCTCATACAGAAAAGTAATATCTGAGAGAGCTTTTACATGAAATTAAATGTGTTATTTCTGCCAGTTGGCATGCATTCTGTTCTGTTTTAGTGTCAAAATTAGGCTTCAAGATTCATCCAGGATGTAATGGAATGGGTGCAATAAAATCTCTTGTAGGATTTTATAATGCATCTCAAGAAAAAAATAATAGCACTAAATGCTAAAGGCCCAAATTGCTTGTCTGCAGTAGATTATTTGGCTTTTCAGTCAATAGCTCAAAGGAATGAAAAGTATAAGGAAGGAGTAAGGAAGATCACTTCTTCAGAGGCAGAAAAATTTCTGAGGTACTTCTCAAGTAGTGAGCTGTACAGTGAGGTACTTTGAGATAAAAAATAAGGCACAGTAGTCTTCCAGTTGTGTCCTGATCTCATAGTGCCACTCAGGAAGGATCCCCCATATCAGCTCAGCTGCTACAGCTTATAAAAATAGCTTCACCTTCTAGGTCTGTTGTAAAGAAATTGCATCTCAGAACTGGTTGAACATTTCTTCCGCCAATTCCACTTGGTAGGCCAGTATCTGAAAATGTATTTAAGCTGTATAAAATTTTCATCTCTGGTCCTGCAGTTCCAGTGATTCTTTCTTTGCAGACAGAGTTTTGTGAGTATTTGAATTAAGTATTTCAAATTGCAAGGTCAGGAATCAGGAGCTAAACTTGCCTGAAATATTTGTCAGATAGAAAGCACTTTGAAGTAGATATAAACTGTGAAGCAAAAATTATCTCTTCTGGGTGACATGAGAAATATGAGATTTTTTTTAATGCTATGAATGAATGGTATTTTTTTTTTGCAGGTTCTGAGTCTAGGGGAAAAATTTTTTCCCAAAAAATTCAGGAAAAACCCCAGTCTCTTCCTGGCTCTTTTTTTTTTGTGTATCTCTAAACTAAAACCATGATGTTATCGTTGAAGGAAATATGCATGCTCAGTAAATAGAGAAAATATTACAATATTATCAGAACACAATATCAAAATTTTAAAATCACTACATGATTGCACTCATTCATTAGAATTATAATAAAATAAAATAATCTAGTTTTCTGTTTTGAAAATTCTTTTGATCAGCCTTGTGGTGTGGAAGTCTTCAGTTATCTGTGTGAAAATTTGATTAATTCAAATTGACAGACAGGTTTATCAGCAGCTGTCAGCTCAGTGTGTCTGTCAATGACTGAGAAAGAAAAGCAAGGAAATGTATCAGATAATATATGATTATACTATTACACGCCTGTTTCATTAACAAAAATCTAGACAATTAGTACTTGATTATTAGAGGTCATGAAAAGACTCACTGAAAGTGTGATGGTCATGAGCCGCAGTATTAAAATTAGGTTTTGTTGCAGCTTTTGTCCATTTTTCTGATCTTCTCTCTCCAATGATGACTTTGGAGTTATTTGAACATTAAAGAAAAAATAAAATTATAAAGATTTTTGGCATTACCACCTGTTAAGGAAAAAAAGAATAGCATTCATCTCAAATCAGACAGCTCTCATTTACCAACTGAGAGCTTAGAAGTATCTTCTTCTTTATTTAATGTTTTCTTACAACCACTTCTCTGTTCAGTCACTCTGTCCTCATAGGAAGGTGAGGACCTGGTATCTGAATGAATTCCAGGAAAACTAATTTCCAAGTAAGGAAGAGAATTTAAGATCCTACATGAAAAGGGAGTAATGAACACAATTACTGCCTCGGCAGAATCAATCATTCAGAGCTTTCAAATTAGCTCTTTTATCCAATAAACCCACATTTTTAACAAGTTAATTCGAGCTCCAGTCTCAAACATCTCACAGGGCATCTAAGATGGATAAGGCACTGATGGGCTGCTGTTCTCTGTACAGCATCAGTAAGGAGCAGGTCTCTGCTGGTGGAGTTCCATGTGATTTTTGAGATCAAATTCCCTAAGTAACACTGGGAAACACACAGTTCTTCAGGAAGCACATCTGTTGCATTGCCTACATTCATCTCTTGTGACTGGGAGAGCTCCTAGTTCTCTTGGTACGACCAGGGGATGAAAAGGAAGCAAAACACCCAGTGAAACCTCTGCAAACAAAGAACTTTGCCACTGCATCTCACATTCTGCTACTTCTCTGTGGGGGACCCATTTGTTCATTTTCTCCCCAGCCCAAATACAAGTGACTCTTAAAGGAGGCACTGCCTTTATGAATAAGATAAAGATGACATGAGAAAAAAAATGGGTTTGTTTTTGTTTTTTTTTTTACTGTGGTGGCTAAGATCATGGCCTGCTGACCACCACATAGCAATGTGAAATAAAACCAACTTTTTAACATTCAGATGAATGGGCAGCTTCTGTTCCATCTGCAAAGAAGCAAGTCCTCCAATCTCTTGAACTCCTTGGCTAGTGACTAAACTAAGCCCCGATGAGTGGCAGTCCTGGGGCTTTGCAGCAGTGTACACTGTGACCTCTGTGTTATTTAAATGTCCTTGCTACAATTCCTGTCTTTTTCTAGCAGCTTTTTGGTCTGTGGTGTTAGCTCCTTGGGTGACCTTGCTTGCTCTTTTGGCTGCCCAAGCTGCTGACTGCTGTGCCATTTGCAGCAAAGCCTGCAGTCCTGGTGACAGATTTCTAGCACAGATTTCTGATGTACTGCTTTGACTCTCTGGGTATATCTCTCTCTCATTCTCTCTGACTCAGAAAGGCTAAGGGGAGCACTGAATACAGGAGTTTGACTAACTTCAGCTCTGCTAATGCCTCACAAAGCATGCATGTGAAGTTATTTATATCATACAGGAATATAGAACATTTTCTCCTTGTAGGTAAGGAGATTTCACATGGTGCTTTGAAATGAAAGGCTTTACTTAACCTGCAAGATCTCAGTCGTTAAACACAACCAAGGTCACATCTGCAGAATGGGAAAAAAAACATTTTAGTAGAACATCTACTCACTAAACAAAGGCAGAATAAAACCAGCAGTACCTTGTTGCAGTATGAATGTAGGTTCTAATGAAACTGGTATGTGCATGTGTGACAGAATAATGCATGCAGTCCTCAGATAAAATTCTTCCACATGCACATTTATTTAACTAAAACACTTGTCTCTCTTAATACAGGAAGCAATAAAATAAAGCTAAGTAGACCCCAAAATACCCAAGACTTCTCGAAATTAGCAGGTGTAACATGGAAATAAAAGAGCAGGAGTTAGTCTTCCTCCTCCCTCGGTACTGACGACTCCAGCTCAAGGGTTGGCAGTGAGGCACATTTGTAAGTTTGAGAGGTTTTTCTAGCTTTGCTCCTGGAAAGAAAATTTTCATCTGTTTCTGTTACATATAGAGCCTAATGAGGAAGGAACTGGCTTTAAATGGCCAATAGTTAACAGGCTTGAGGCAGGTATTCATGTGTGTGTGCACGTGCACTGGCACAGCAGGGATAGAAGCAGATTTCTGTGCCTGTAGGAGTGTGTTGGAGTCCTAGATCCTGAGAATATTTAAATATATATATTATATATAAAAATATATATTTTTATATATACATTACATATATTACATATGTTTGTTATATTTATAGTAAAATATATATTTCTTTTTAAATAGATATGTGTGGTGCTTTCCATGCTCAGCTTGCTAAGCTTTGCTAAGCTCAATTTGACTAATTGCTTTCAGAATTAGTCAAAATTCTGTCCAAAAACAGAAGTTGGAAATTAATTTTATTCACTTCCTCAGACACAAAGGCTGGCTGCAAGGATCTGAAAATGCACCTCTGAAATAACATGTGGACATCTAAGTCCTATAGTATAAACTTCACCTGGGGTCTGGCCTTCAGGAGTACTTCAAAACTGATGTACAAGAGCACTCTGGATTATAAAACTGTAACCATGCTTACTTCAGTCAGCATTAAAGATTTAATTTTAAGGCAATCCTTTGAGAAAGAAAAAAAAATATAAGAAACTCAATGGTCAAATAATTCAATTAATTTTATGTATTTCTGTTTCAAGGAAAATTTCCTTACATATATTTTCCTTGCTTATTTATATTTTACCAAATGAATGTGCAGGTCCAGTATCATTATGTAGAATCCTTCATTAGCTGTAGAAGTTCAAGAGCCTAGTGTCAAAAAGCTGGAGTTTCTTGCAAGAGAGTTCTTTTTACATAATGACTTCCCTACCTAACAAACCTTAAACCATTTAGCATGGGAAGCATTCTCATTTTTCAGATAACAAAAATTCATCTGCAGTATTTTCTCCATAGCCGTGTAATGAGGCTTGTAGAAACATGTCACACAGAAATAGAATGAATAAATCAAATTGTACAGGAAAAAAAAAAGAAAAACCCTCAAGGATCTGGCTGTAGAAACGACAAAGAACAGGGAGCTCTGCAGTTGTCTTGATTGTAAGTTGGAACCCATTTTTTTTTTTCTGCTCTTTGAGAGAATGTTTTAGGTAAATTTCCTCTTGCCGTTGTATTGCCAGGGCAGGTTAGGGATTCTGTGAAGAGATGCTTGAAAATATCCAAAGTTCATTTGCAGTGGTATATTGGAGAAGTTATGGGGGTTGGTTTTCCTGAGGCTTCAACTACTTTATAGGTGATTGTTTTTCACCTCGTAAAATGCTTTGTAAGTGCAAACAAAAAATGCTCATAACAGACTTCCAGGATAAAGAATCCACCTTGGGAAGTCTGTGGGTGACTCCTCCTCAGGAAGGGGAAGGGAATTAAAGTGTATTGATGTGTGGTTTATCTTTGGTGCAGATAGTTTGCCAGGACAAATGTCAGTGAGGAAGGATCAACCTTTGTTTCCAGCAGCTGTCCACCATCACCCTCTCTGTTTTAATGAATCTGAGCTGAAATACAAATGTCAAGCAATTTCCTCACTCTATCAGGAAGGCTGGGAAAAGTGGGGGGTAGAGTGATGCTTCCATATGGTCATGGTGTGCAGCAGAGCTGCTCTACTGCACTTTAAAGGAGGTGGAAATGAGAAGGAAATGACCCAGAGCTATGGAAGAATTGGCTCCAAGCACATCTCGATGCATTCCAGCTCTGAACACGGCAGGTTTGGCCGTGCTTCCCACTTCTCCTCCCTCTCCTCCCTCTCCTCCAGGGCAAGGGAGTTGCTGTGCCTGGCTGCTCCACAGGGCACTGGCAGCAGCAGCAGCTGGGGGAGCCTTCTGATCCACAGGCCATTTCGCTGAGATCACCTAACAGTTGTTTAAATATATTTTATAAGTACATGGGAAAATCAGTAATAAAAAAACTGCACCTAGTCTTTTGGAATTTGCACGGTTACAATTATCATTAATGTTTTTGTATTAAGTCTTGCCACTGCAAACTTTGTTTGGAGTAACATTTGATTTTATATATGAGGTGACATTCTATGGGGGCTACAAGAAAATTTGCCTGCTGTTACAGCCAGTGGGAACAAAGGAAATCAACCCAAGGCTTGAGTTCTGCATGTCAGTACAGAAGTTCTGCCACTAGAAAACATATTCAGGAGGTTTTTCTGGTTTGGATGCTCAAATAACTTAAAGTTGCATATGTAATTGTATTTATAGTAGAATACACATAATTTTTCACAATTTAATCTTTTGGTCATGTTTCATTTAGGCTTTTTTGCTTTTAGATAGGTTCTGAAGCTCATTTGACAAAAGAATTTCAGGGCTTGTGCAAGTTATGTGGTTTTATGCACATGCCACTATCTGTATTTTAATGTGTTCATTTTCTGAGCAGTAAACCCAGCATTTCATATCCATAAATTTTAAACTGAAAAAAAAATAAAATAATGCTTTAGTTTCTCCAAAGCTTCAGTTAATGAAAGGTAAAAATGGAAAGCTGCTGCCCCAGACATGATAATTGCTGGAAACTGCTTTATGCAAAGAGCAAGATTCTTTGTGGAAAATTGGAAAATTGCAAATGGAGTACCTTTTCTTTTCCTAAGGGATGAACACTGAAAAAACTCCCAACACTTCAAGTGACTAATCAATGCCTACAATGCAAAAACATATCACTTATTGTGAGTCAATCAAACAGATTGGCCATTTCATAGTGTTTACTTAGCAAGGAACTTGTTCATAGTGTTTACACATAGGATATATTCATAGTGTTTACTTAACAAAGGACTTTTTGTAGTTCCTCCTGCAGATATGTAGGTTTGTATCATCTGTGACACAAATCATGAAGAATCATAAGTGGATAGTGAGGGCAAAATTTCTGTTAGCTATTTGATACAAGGCGAATAGAGTTGTTTTATCTTGGAGTTAGAAAAGAAATTATGTATTTCATGTGATGCCTGGAACCAATGGAAACCCTTGAATCAATGATACCTGATCAGTGGAAATAGAGAAAACCACATTTAGAATGGAAAATTATTTCTGTGTTGACTGTACGCTGAGATTAGGTTTTTACAATTTTTAATTGGAGGATAGAACTTGAGATTTTGGTGAGAAGTGTTTGGGTTTTTTGGGGGGAATGGGGTTATGTTGTTTGGTGTTTTTTCCTCATTTTTTCTTTGTTTTTACTTCAGGTAATACAAGTTTAACATGTCACATTCTGTGTGTTTATTACTGGCTTGAAACTCTACATCTTTATCCTTTTCAGCCTTCATTTGTTTTGTTCAACAGCAGGACGTGGATTGTCCTTACCTCGTGTTAAAAAAGAGGTTTTTTTCTTTCCCCTTCCTTCTTCTAAATCATCTCATCTTGCTGTTCACAGTTCTTATTTTCACTTACAGTTTTCATTTCAGTTTAAATAAAAGTGTCCCAAAATAGTTCAACGGCCTCTCTGAGTAGCACTGCCAGACACACAAGCAAAAGGAAAATCTGCGATTTTATGTGACTCGCTAATATTAAAGATTTAAGGACTTTAGAATCTATATATTAAAAAAAAAAAAGAAGTCAGGCTTTAAGGCTTAATATGAATATCAATATGTATAAATTTACTGTAGATGAAGCATAAACTGCCACTTCTCTTTTTTTCCCCTTTTAATTTTTTTAAAATGTATTTTTTGCTATTAAATGGTTTAAAAATAATAATATTCAAAAGGAGCACTTCATGTTCTTTTTAAAATTAGCTTGGACATTGAGGAGTTCCAAAATGTGTCTCCAATGTTCTTCCTATAAAGCAGTTTAATCAGATGTCACAATAAACATGTAAAATTAGATTTATTTTATCAAGAGGCAAAAATAACTTCATTACACAGAAAGCTTCAACAAACTCAAGCTTGCCTAATATATAATCCAGTAGTTTAATTTGTAACCTGATTATTGCTCTTAACAGAATTCATTAGCACCTCAGAGTCCTATAAGTTGTTTGAATGATACTTGTTATAATTAATATTTAGTCTTTAATACTATTCAGAGTTTCCCAAACTTTCAGAATGCCTCTTGTAATGGCTTTTTTTTTTTTCTAATTTGCCAGCTGTGCAAACTTCAGTACCACAAGGATACGAGGAGGCTTCACAGATGGAATGTGGCCTTGCACTGATTAAACAACCATTTATATCCTCCTGCAGTAGGAGATGGGAATACCCTGTCTGAACAGCGGTGCTTCCTCTCATTCCCAGGTGGGCATTATTCCATATATTTGTATGTGTCCTGCATCCATGTTTGTGTCATTTAACTAATATACAGTGGGCTGGTTTGGGCTGGGATAGGTTGGGTTTTGTTCATCATTCCCAGTACAAAGCTGAGCCACAGCCCCACACTGCTGTGAACAAAAGGAACTTCCTCTCAGCCAAACCCAGCATGTGTGGACTTGGTCTGGTTGTCTCCAGGGAACGGCACTGGGGCATAAATTCGGATTCATTGCTGAATTTCAGGGAGTGGAATTGTTAAGCCATGGGCAAATGAAGGTAGCAAGTGTACACTCACCCAGATGAGCCATGGGTGTGTGATTTCTGTCACTGGTGTTCATACACCTGAGTTCTGAAATTCCAGAGCTCCTCAGGTCTAACTCTGGATACTTGTGGTTTGCTCAGCTTGAAAATTTGAGCTTAAAAGATCAGATCTAAGATACTGTCTCTGTGTCTTTGTTTAGAAACAGGAAACAAACAAACTCCCATTCGTGTGGCTGCTGCTCTGCTCCTACCACTTCACGTTGAGTGGCTCCATGCATTTCTGCTTGCTCTGCTCCCTAGGAACTGCTCATCAGCCCAGCGTTATCCCTTTGCCTCTGCTGGCTTTTAGGCTGGAGTGCCCTCCAGCTGCTGAGAGCCTGGCTCCCTCTGGGTTTGGTTGATTAGGATGGGGCAGCACTGCTCCCCTGCAGGGCTTGAGTTTCCTGCCCTCAGTGCAGCGCTTGGTGTTGTCACCAGTGGTGTGGCTGAGCAGGATGCAAGCACTTTAAGTATCCTCAGCTTGCTGCAACTGGTGCCCTAGATGCCTTGAGAAGGCTGACCTACTCACTAAAGCAGTAAAGAATCTGAAAAGTACGAAAGCTAAAACCTGAGGCATCATCCTCATGGGAGTTGTAAAAAGAAAGAGCTGTGTAGACAGCATGTGCATGAATGAAGGGAAAGCTCCACAGCACTTTCATAAAGAAAGTGCTGGGTAGACAACAGAGTTGCCTTCTCCAAAGCAAGATAAAGGAGCAAAATCTGAGGGGATGCCGTGGGTGATGGAGTCATCCATCTGCTGGTCACTTATATTTCAGATAAATATAAAAAAAATGCTTTCCTTCATAAACAGGGGTTTCCTTATTGGCACAGTACAGATGCAGAAAGTCTTTTTTACAACTAGAGGACCTAGGGACACAACTTTTACTTGAGGTGGTGTGAAATTGAGAGCAAAGAATAGGTGCCAAATTCTCCCAGTCTAGTGGGAGTTCTCATCCAGTAGGTCCAGTGTTAGACATGAAACACCATGGCACTCTTATTTTCCTTGCTTCACAAAGCCCATTAAAAATTTAATTTAAAAGGAAGTGTCACTTTAAATTATTTTTGTTTTAACAAAAAAGGATTAAGAAATACAATTTGAAATTTATAAAGCCAAGTGGTTTTTTTCAGATTTCACAATGAAATGTTTTGTTTGTGCATCAACTCAAGACCACGAGGCTCACTCACAGTTCAGGTATTGAGACCTCCAGGCCTCTGAGGTTCAGCTTCCACTAGCAGCAGACAAAAGAAATCACTCAGCATAGACTGGGGATAACCACAACTGATTAGAAAATGCTCATAAGTTCTAAGTGTTATTAGACCTTTACAGTAGTCTGTAAAGTTTATAGTAGTTTAAAGTCCAAATTAGAGTGGACTCAGGGTTTCATTCAGCACATGAAAGAAACTCTTACTCTCAGGTTCAGCATAACACTTTAGCCTGCTGCTTTTGTTTTCCTTTGCACAGATAAAGGCAGGTTGAAAGGCAAACACAGTATTCAGCATCAGCTCTGCTTAGCAGGGAAACTGAACTTGGACCTCAAGTCTTAGAGCGTCCTGCAGAATACAGGGTTGCCTGTTTCTCCATTTAAGTAAATTCTCATTTTCATTGGCATATGGGAAGCCTGATAGAAGCAGGAATGTGCTCCAGTTAATTTGTATGATTTGATACATAGGTTTTCAGAAGGTTCAAACAAGCCACGGGAGGTCAAACAGCGCACTGCTGAGAATCAGTGTACTCGAGTTGATAAGATGAGCAGTAACATTTCTCCACAGTGCAGAAGGAGGATGCTATCAGTGCAGCCCTGCCATTATAGCAGCTTGAGTGCTCACTGCTGCTGAGGGTGTTTTTTTTTTTCCCTTTACCTCTCTCGTTCCCAAGATGACAGCAGCAGCCACATTCAGAAACTCTTATCTCCAGTCTGCAGATGGGGAAGAGAAGCGTGTGGTATGCTAAGGGTGAAATTTTCAACAGAGATTAGGAAGTTACTTAGGTGCCTAACTCCTGTTTTCAGGAGTGATACAGGGCCTTTTTAAAGCAGCTGTTCTGTTCACAAGAAACTAATCTACTTAGTTACTGCAAGAAACATGCAGCTTTATATTAATCATACAACAAAGAGGATGAAGGGAAAGTTCCACAGAACAGACAGGAAACAAGAGTCAGGGAAGAAAGCAGCTCTATCCCTTATCTCTTTGGGCAACTGGCTGACTCCCTGTTGATCCCTGTCTTATTCCTAGTTTGTGAAGAAAAATATATTTATAAGGATTTTCTTTTAAATTTCAGATGGCAAGGGTTTCTTTCTTTTCTATTACCTTTTACTCTCCGGCTCTCTCAGTTCTGTAGCTTCTTCTGGTGTCTGGTGCTGCAAGAAGGCTGAAATCCTCCTGACTTCCTTCAGAACTTCATTAGTAAAAGTAAGGGACTCTTGAACTCCCTGTCACTTCATAAGCAAACCCTGTCCTGATGTTTCCTTAGAGTTCAAACATTAGTGTAATGCTCTTTGAATAACAAGGATCCAGTTTCCCCCAGAATGATGCACAGTCTGCTGGAGAGAGCAGATAGCTCATGAAACAACATGTAGGTCAGGTTCTTTTGGCTCAACTCTTGCTTTGAAGTGATATACACAGACTGATTGTGAAAAGCTTATTTTACAGTTCTCTTCCCATCTTGGTTTAAGATTAAATCTGAATGAGTTCTTGTCATCCTTTCCACTCAAAACTGGTGAAGGTCTGCTCTTGTCAGAGCTCATGGAGTTAGACATTATCTAAAAAAGGAATTGACCTGTCCAGACTGTTTTTAACTATTTATTCACCTCATTTTTAAAAAATGTAGGATCTGGATGGAACAGTGATTGTTCCATTCTTGTTTCAGGGGAGCTTTAGAGTCTGGGTACTGCCTGTGACTGACCCTCCAGAAGAGCATATTTAAGAAAGATTTGCCTGAGATCTCTGTTTGTCAGAGATTCCAAACCAATCTCCAATCTCTGTTGGAGATTGGTTTGTTGTCAAGTCCTTTCTGTGTCCTCCTAAGCCCTTGGAACATTTTACTGCCGCTAATAGAGACATGCAGAGTCTATCTCGTGGCAAAATTCAGGCATTCATGAGAGCAGAGGGTCACCAGGATTACAGGCTGCCATATCTAACGCTGCACATGCTGCTTTCTCCAGCTCCGTGTACTTATCTGCCGTGGCTTTCATGCACACAAAGCCACGTGGCTGAAGTGCAGATAACTCATCTTGTCTGGAGAGTTAAAAATGACTGCAGTGCCCCACAGCCCCTGTTGGTGTCACAGCTCTGCTCTGGTGCTCTCGCCCTCGCCCCAGGAGCTCACAACGCATGCTGCTGCCTTTGAGACAGAAAAGATAGAGAGGTGAAAACATACCCATTTTTCTGCTATTTTTCATGTTATGCTACAAAACTCTTCCAGCTACACAGGATGAATGAGACAAGATTCATGCTTTTCCCAGATTTATATATGCCCAACTGTGTTCCACATGATTGAGATTCATTCAGATGCCATGAGCTTGTCTTTTATGGAAACAAGTTTCCTCTTTCCCTTGGTCCTGTAGCCTGACTCTGTGCTTTAATCCTGAAGGAGCACCCTCTGTTTTCTGACACTGAGTCCTACCTGCCTTCTGCTTTCCCAGTCCCACCCTTTATGATGGCAGATATTCAGCATCACTGCTGAGATGAGACAATTGTCAGCCCATTGAGATCATTGTCAGTCCTCACTGCAACAGCCTGGAGAGGGATGATTTCCATGGCTGTGTAAAAAACCCCAGAGGTTAATGACAGCCTAGTGATAACACAGTGCTTTCCTTGCAGCTCTCTGTTTTCTGCACTTCTTGTCCAACCTAGCTGGCTGGTATGCAGTAAATTTGCACAGGTGAAACAAAGTTGTCTCTTTCTGGACTGCCTATCTCGATCAGTTTCCTCTGAGGTAAGAAACAATTCTGCTTTCAGGTGTTCTAGCTTTTAGCTAGATCTTATTCTCCATACAACCCCTGATATTCACATTATGCCCTCTGGTCTCCTTTAGAAGAGCTGAATACACACAGAGGAGTTCTTGGATACGTGCTTTGTAAAGAGCTGAGATCAAAAATTCCTTGTGGGTTTGTATTTTTGCTAAAGACTTTTTTTTTTCTGCTTTTGGGGTGTTAGTGAGAGGGAATATATGACTTAATCAGTAAGTCAGGCCTGAATTTACAAATTCTTCTCAATTTATCCCCCTCTTGCTTTCCACATGTATCCTAATCACATGGCAGCTGAAATTTCTGTACCTGTATCCATCATTCCTCTGCTACAGGCAAGAGCCAACCTTACACCCCTTTAGCATCTGGCATGTATCAACTCCTCTGTGGGTTTCAGCTTTGAAACCTAAAATACTCAGAGCTTTTTTTCACCTTTAGGGCCTTGAGTTCATACCCTTTAGCTCGAAATATTCTTTGATGTGTGTTTTAGCATTTTCTGGATAAATACCCTTGCTTGAGGCATTTGGTTATATTTGATGCTGAGACATTTTAATTTAAATAACTGATTAGATGTTAACTCTCCTGTGACAGAAGCACACATTAGGAACCAGGGCCTGTTCCATTATGCTTCTGCATTTTCATTCCTTTGAGCTGTTCTTACTACGGGGGTGCAAATGTTAAGTCATTCAGTGCTTGCTGTTAATCATTCTGCTTTAAGACCTCTGCAGCACTTCTAATTCTGTTTACAGATGCAAAGAGGTGCCTGAGCTCTTACCTTCTGTTGCTAAAGGAAGTGTTACAGGAAGATAAGGGAGTCTTAAAACTGAAACATGTATCTTTGCCTTTAAAAATCTGACCCCAAGAGCTTGTGTGACCCACAAAGCAGCATCCCTACACTTCCAAAAAACGTGGCAGTGTGTAAGATTTGTGGCAATAAAAGATCGTCACTTCACATAGGAAAATTTGGAAATGACTTTTAATGCTGCTGCTGAGATACATGATTGCTGAGAGGCCACAATCACTCTGGTTAACTCCAAGGTGTTTTAAAGAACAATTTAAAGAGGAACCTGTTTAAAGAACAGGTACTTCCAGAGATGACTGAACCCTCTCAGCATCTCTGCTGCCTTTGGTACTCTGATTAGGGAGGAACCAGAGCTCCTGAATTGTGACGTATCACTCATGCTTAAACTCAGCTGGAATAAAGTCAGACCTAACAGATTTATCAAAATAGGGAAATCCAAGACACAAGTGGGATAAAGTCAGACCTAACAGATTTATCAAAGTGTGAAAATGGTGCTTGGAGATGAACTTGGAATGAAATAAATCTCCATTGAGAAATGTGCTCACCACCATATCTAAATATTAAACTGTTGCATGACAAATGTGCTTTGTTAAAAGGTTATTGTACTGTACTGCAGCATTCAGTAATTGAGGTTTTGTCCTTTTTTTTTTCCCTAAACATGAATAACTGCCTGCATTACCAGACAGTTTTGCATGCATGGTTCTAATAGGATTTCCTGAAAAAATCCCTGGAAAAATACTTGACTGACCAGACAGATTGCTTTGCAGTGATGTGATGTGCTGTCAGTCTCCTGAGGAAGGATACTTTTGACTGATAGCTAGAGGACAGTCACACACTGTCAAATGTTTGTCACATCAAAATGGATAAGGGGAAGGGTTGCAGAAATAATCTAAAGTACAATCTAAGAGCAGGTGTTGAGTTTGTGGAGAGACAGAAGCAGAGTTATTAGCACGGTTATATTTCTTACCTGATAAAGTACTGTTGTTTTGTTGTGTATTAATTTTCTTTCACTCATCAATTCTTTAAAAAGGACAAAGAATGTGATAAAAAATGGTACTTTCAGAAGTTTACAGAAGTCTAGTTTTGCATTCAATATTATGTTTAAAAAAGTTATTTTCCTGTATGTAAAATATACAGAATACATTAAAACTGCAAAGCATATGTATTCCAAAAGTTGCCATACTTCTTTAAAGTGCTTTATAGACAGCCTTGCCAGTTACATTTTTCTTCTTTCCCTTTCCAAAAGAAAAATAGCAAAGGCAAAAAAAATCTAAAAACTCTTATTCTGAATGCACAGGCATTGTTCAGTCGTGCTAGGTAATTTTCTTTTTTTTTTTTTCCCGTATGATTGTTCCTAGAGGAGGCACATGCAAGGGATATTTCACCTGTGAGACTTTGTAAAATATCTACACAAATCCATTGACTTCAATGAAAGACATATTTACCACAAGTAATTCCTTACAAGAATGCTCAAAACAGCAGAGTTAGAAACCTAAACAGTGAAGTTCTTTGAGGCTCCTTCCTCAACTGAAAAATGCAGGAAATTTCTGGTGGGATGTAAATTAATCAGAGATCACTCTCTTTTATCTAGGAGAAGAAAAAACTGAATTCTGAAATGCCAAGAAGAATCCTGCCCTCAGGGTTGCTTCCTTCCAAATTTGATTTCTTGTTGTTTCAGATAAACTTAGAATAAGTATCCAAGTTATTGGATGTCCATAAAAGGTCATGCTTTTGAATGCATTTGATATTTACAGAATTTTTGAACGTGGTTTGGTTTTTCTTTTGCTCTTTAGTGTTGCTGATACGCCCCGTGCATCGCTGTGAGCACACTAATCCACACAATGGAAATGACATATTTCTGATGTCAGTAATTGCATTGTTCAATATCAAGTGCAATGATCTCTGGAAATATTTCTGTTTAAATACCAACTACTACTCTGAAATGTCAAAATTTTAATTAGTTTCTGTTTGGACAACTCATGCCAAGTGTATACAAAGTGGATCTTGTTTCTGTACCTTACAGAAACATTCAAACCCCAAGGAATTCTGCAGGAGGCTTTTCAAAGCAGGTAAGATCAGCACATCTTTGCAGTTCCAGGACATTCAGTGCTTTCTCTGCTTTTATAATTCAGGTAATTTTTTCACATGGCTACGATTTTCAAGTCCAGTGGATAAAAATTAAAACTGATGAGAGGCTTATTTGTGCACTTGGAGGAGCTCAATGCTGTGCAATTGTTTGGAAGTTTGGATTGCCTATTCATGGCAAATAGCATCTGTGCTCAATTACACTCCATCCATCAGGAGGTAAGGCTTTCAGAAGTAATGAAAGCATCTAAGAGATGGTTTGCACTAGAGAGTAATGATTTCACAAAAGGGCAGACAATTGGGCTGATTCACAGGTACTGCAGAAGGGAAAATGCTACAGATGAAATGGAAATTATTTCATGAAACATCTCAGTATTTCACAGAAAGAAGAGGAGTATTATTACCAATTATTCTCTATGAAATGAATTTGGTAACACACCATCATCTAAAAAGGAAAAGTGAAAGGTTGCTAAATTGGATATTTAGATTTTGCTAATGAGAACGGAGGGAGTTGATGAGTGTTGAATCATTCCTTGGCAGTTTTTAAACAAAGATTATCATTCATTCTCTTTTTGAACTGACAGATGATGTTTTGTGTTGAAATGAAGCTTCATGACTTTTGATCAAGCCTGCTGAAAATAGCATTCTGCTGCCTAAACTTCATATTCTGTTCTAACACATTGCACTAAGAGTCATGGGATGATAATTTGGGATACTCTGCAATCTTCTGCCTTTTTGAGGGATTTGAGGTTTTTTGTTGGAAGCATATGTGCCATGACACGGCTGCATCACTTTACTCAACAATGAGTTCAAACTCTTAAAAAATGGAATTTCTATTTAGTATTCTTTTGTTTGCTTAACACTGTCTGGAGAAAATATATGGTACATACCTATGCTGAGTTTTGTGCACCATGTTAAAATCAGGCAACTGCCTTGCCAAATATTACCTGACCAATATTTACCAATGATAATCACCTCAAAGGTGTTGCAGAACTTGATCACAGAGATAGAGACCTCCCAGTGGCAGTGCATTCACACTTTGGGATGCTACCAAGGGAAATCAAGGCTCTTGTTTCCCTCTCATCAGTCAAATTGATGTCCTTTGTGGAGGGGTGTTCCAAATTTAGCCATTAGTTCACATTTTGGACAATAATACTCAGGACAGACTAAAATCTTAGTTTAAAATTTCCTCTTGGAATTACAAGCTTTTGAGCAACTCTTCAAAAAAATAAATGTTCTGTTTCAGCAATCCATAATGAATTTGAGTGGCCTCTTCCATCCCCCAAAAGCAGGAAAACTAAATTAGCCAATCTGGCACAGCAGATGAGACAGGATAAAGGTGTTTTTCCCCCCAGAGCTGGGAAGGAGGTGAATTTGTCCTGCCCTCAGCTGCATCACTGCTTGTTCCTTCCTTGTGGTTCCTTTTCCTAACATGGAATTTGCGCTCTCCAGATAATAATAACCAGTGTGAGGAGCTGCTTAAACTCCTTCCCTCATTTCCCCCATAAATGAGATAAGTGGTGGCTGGACTTCAGGCTGAAAAGAGCATCTAGTTATCACTGAAAATCTCAGAGGTACTAGAGATGCAATTTTAGAGAAAGCATATCCTCTTTTTTGTGTGTTCTGTGTGTCCGTACATAACTGTGGCAAGATTGTAAGAATTTAGAATTGAGGAGAAGTTTTCTTGCCAGGAGGACAGAGTTGCAAGGCACAGGCTTGGAAATGGCTCTCAGGATTTTTGAAGGAGACTTTGTGGATGTGGTAAATGCCCAGGATTATCTGGTGGGCTTTGTGTGTCTCATTGTTATTGACCAAAGAGGAAAGAAAATACTGAAGCTACTCATTAATTTATAGGAAATACAAGATAAACAGTCAAAAAAGTGCTTTGATCACTAGTCAAAAGGACAAATGAGAAGGAAACAATTAGCTGGGTAATCAGATTGTGATACTTTGCTGGTGTTTCCTGCAGGAGTACATTGGAAATGTTAATTTAACATCGAGCATTCAACGATAGTGTTAATTCTTACTACATCAGCAGGCACAGAATGATAAAGCTGCCAACAACCTAAACTAAGAAGCGAAAGAATAAGATTAAAATGTCTTAGAAAAACAATCAGATAGTAATTGTGAAAGAAAGAACATATTCTATTAGCCAAATTCAAATAAGAGTGAACAGTTCTGTCCATTTATTCTGGGATTTAATCCAGTGTTTTCCATTACCAGTCTGAAAGCTTACATAACATACAAGAATCCTAAAAGTTTGTCTGCCTTTTATTTTCTTTTTTTTTTTGCTTGTTATTTCTACTACTTTGCAGTATCTGAAATGGCAAACTTTTGACTTAAATTGATTTCTGAGCACAGATGTCCTAAAAATAATACATAAGAAAATTATCGGAGTGAATAATTGATTTCCTTTGGATCCCATCCTGTCTGTGCCACATTTAACAAATGAACTGTCACCTGCTGAAATATTTTCATATATCCACTGGTAGATTTTGCAAGGCAAGATAATAATGGCTTTTATTCCAGCTCTAAAATAGAAGATACATTTTTTTTCTAACTGAAATATGTAATCAAGTGTGCAAAATAGATAGATGCTGTTTTAAAAAAAAACCCAACAGGCTGGGTATGGCTGCCTGTCACATTGCTTGGTCAATAACAGCTTTCACAGTGAAATTCCTACATCTTCTCAACTGTTCCAGCATCCTACCACATCCTACATCTTCTCTCTCTCGAGGTAGATGATACACCAGAAGCTTTCCACAGGGAGATTAATTTCTGCAAATCACACCATGGCACAACGTCTAGTGCACACAAATGAACTGGGTATCATGGAAAGCCTTTTCCTGGAGAATTTATCAGAATGAAGAGCTAACAGCAGCTCAGGTGTTCCATGTGGGATAGCTGTTTTCCTGAATGTAATGTAGCTGGCCCCTATGATGCTGTTTGGGAGCAGACCCACCTTCTCAGGAAGGTCCTGCATTGTGGCTGACAAACTTTCCATTTTGTGATTTTTCATTCTCACCATAATGTGGGTGTTTTCCAGAGTTCTTGGGTTAGTTGTACCCTGATATATAACCCCACAGTATGAGCATTCTCAAAGGTATGGACAAGACTGTTCTGGATGCTTTCTATGGAAACAGATGTTTTGGGGTTTTTGTTAAATAACTCTTTAAAGAATGGCAAATCACAGCAGGAAATGCCAAAATATAAGATGTTCAAAGGAAATTTAGCAGAGAAATTTTAATCAGAGACTCCTATTCTCTGCTTATAGTCTGTCTGATCTTGCTCCTTGCATTCAGTTAGAATTCCTGGTTCATAATTCAGTTCAGCATTGTGTCTATACTTCACTAACAAAAAGTCCTCATGGAGAACAATGTTTTCCATAAACACAACAGGTTCAATCCTTGGATCATAACTAAGTCTTTGCCCAGCAAATCACACTTACCTAGCCTCCCCTCTTTTTGCATGAGTGTTTGCTTTGTAGTCCCATTTTTATTGCCCCCATACATCTCTGGCAAAGCCTCCCACTCCTGATTTTCTTCTTCCCAAGTTGCAGCCTGCAGAAGCAGGTCCCAGACAGTGCTCCCCAAACAGCCAGCAGGTAACTCACCTATTTTTCAAAGCTAGGTTATTGCCCAATTTAGAAGAAAATTTTCTGGTCTCTCTCTTTAACTAGGTCTTGGACAGTGTACTTTTTTTCCTAAATATAAGTATTAGCTCTTTTTCTTCTTGTTAGGAAAAAGAGGGGGAAAAAAAGCATATCTTAGGAAACATTGGAAATGCCCCTCTGTGTTTTGTAGCCTTCTTTTGGAATGATCATGCTGAACTCCAAGTGAACCGGTGAGAAGGATCTATTTATGTTCTTTTCCATGTACAATTTTTTGTTGTTGTTGTTTCGAGGGAAGTGACATCCATTTATCCAGAGAGCTCTGTGTGGGCTCTTGTCAATGAGCACATTCTGCAGTCAGGAAAGGAGCCAGACAGGTATTTGTATCGTTCCTAGGAACAACTTCACTGAGAGCTCTCATGGAAGCACAGCTCCTGACAGTGCGGAATAGCAGAGACAGGAGAGCAGCAGGCTGCTGATTAATGAGCTGCTGAGTGGTGCTGGATGCCTGTGAGTCTGCTCACATCCCTGGCAATGTGAGATAAGCAGGTCTGCAGCGATCAGCACACCTCTCGCACGTCGTTATTTGATCTCTAAACTGTCAGCGGTGTAGGCAGCAAACTACAGATTACAGGCATCACTTGAGATGTGCTAGGGCACATATCTAACATAAAAAATGTAGCCAATGCCTTCTAAATAAATACATTTGCTCTTTTTTTGTGGAGCTCAGAGCAAGGACAATCTCTGTACGCACTGAGATCACAGGGCTCATGGAAAAGCTG
The DNA here is from genome assembly GCA_035582745.1 of Loriotus luctuosus. Taxonomy (NCBI): domain Eukaryota; kingdom Metazoa; phylum Chordata; class Aves; order Passeriformes; family Thraupidae; genus Loriotus; species Loriotus luctuosus. The sequence continues at coordinate 434,081 of JAWWEY010000002.1, forward strand.
GAGCCAGTGGTTGGTGTATGAGCCCAAGTTGGCTAGATCAGAAATATGACATTTGATTACAGGAAGAAATATTACACAAATTGATAGAGCATTGAACAGACTTCTGTCTGTCAGCTGAGATGATTGTAGAACAGTATATCAGACAGAGATAATTGTATAATGGGCAGGCTGAAAGCAGTAAACCCTCTCATTGCCTCTGCTGGCTGCCTTGGCCGCTTGGGAGACCCTCACAGCAATTTGAGAAGAAAGGCATTATATCAGCATCACTCAGGGAGATGAGAGCAGACATCTATTGCTCCTTTAAGCAGCTGTTGTATTTCATATCCATCAGAGGATCTCTGGATGGATATGGAATGGATATGGCACTTTAGCTTGAAATTTCTATCAGGAAGTGGCCACCTGCTAGCTTTGCCTGAGCTGTACAGGTTATCTGGACGAAGGATGCAGGAGATTTGGTAGCAGATAAATATTTTAAGCCCAAGTCTTCATATTAGAACAGCCTGTAACAGAGTGGCACAGTGTTTGTAAATACCACAGTGGGAATTCTTATTAACAGAGCACATTTGTTCAGCTGAGATTAGAGAGAGAAACTATTAACTGCTATTTTTAATTAACTAGTATCTGTGTAAGATTTCCAGCCTGCACTGGTACAACAGTGGATTGTTAGTACATTTTCCAGTACATTTTCCAACTGGACCAAAAGAGGAATTAATAAAGCAGCACATCATTAAGTAGACTCTAGCTTCAACTCATAAAAGACCATTAGAACAGACTAATCTAATTTTCTTCATAATAGAAAACATAGAACTTGCAAGAAATAATTTTAATGGAAAGATACTTTTATAGAATCCACTGCTGCTGGTTATTTGTTTGAATGATTGATTTCCTTAGACATTTAAAAATATTGCACTATTTCTAGTCTAAATCATGTTTCAATTTTCAGCACAGCTTCTTTCAGATTAAGTAATCGCTTTTACAAGATTTTTTCAAAGAGAAGGTATATTTAATTTTAATGCTCTCATCTTTTAACATGATCCTAGGGTATTTTGACCCCCACTATAGTGTTATAAGCATTTGTATTTCTTCATTAATTCCATAGCTTTGCTCTGCACCAGCTGCATTTTCTGCCCCTGAAACACACTGAAGGGTGTGACAAAGATCTTGCCAATGGCTGTAAAAGAAACTAACCTGTCACAGGACAAAAGAAACTGCACTCTCCAAAACTGAGAGCACATTTAAAAGTTAGAAAACAGTCAGAAGAAATTATCTATTTTTGCAATGAAATGAGAGGCTAGAATGATTTCTCTTTAACATATTTCTGCATGATGGAAAAGAGATGAATGGAAAGCTTTCTGCTGATGGAGAGTATCAAAACTGAGGATGCCATAGGCCATTGTTCTGCCTTCTCACAGGGCCCAGCAAGGAGCAGCTGAAATTCAATATTGATCAATAAAAAGCCAGGCACACAGGGGAAAGCAATCAAACAAGAAACCTTCATATATATAATGCTAGTTCTAAACATGCCATTATGAAAAGAGAATTATAAGCTTAATTGTAGTTTCCTGTAAATGTTATCTTGGTCTTGGTGGGCAGGAAAGTGAAGGTGTTAGAAATACTGAAAAAGAGATGAAGCATCACTATGCAGCTCCATATGGTTTTGGGGATCTGACATTTCAATATATTCTACAAGTCTGCTCACCTCACTCTAGAAAAGGATATAATGACCTAGAAGAACACAGAGGATAGTAATCAGTAGTACAGAATGCCTTCTATATGCAGAGGAAGAGTTATAACAATGACTCTATAGCTTAGAAATTAAATGAGTGCACATGGTTATTATAGAGGTTTATACCATCCTGAATGACACAGGGAAAGTCCCTTATCTGTTTGCTGTTTGAAGTTTAATCATTAATCACTCAGCAGCCTTCTCCAGTAAGTGTTCTTATCATCCACTCTTCCCTTTTGCACTGCTCAAACCAAAACCATGCTGTTTGTTTACAGTTGCTTTTTTTAATGTCAAATTAACTAGAAGGAATACAGAAAGCCCACACTGTGGTTTGGGTTTTTTATTTTTAAAATATCTATTTCAGCATTATTTTTGAATTAAATTATGTCAGGAAAGCAAAGAGTATCTTGTGTACAGCTGATCCTCTTGTCTCTGCTCTTCCTTTGTGCTATTGACTGTTTTGGGTGGTTTTGTTGGACTTTAAATGAGAAAGATCTTATGTTGGTTTGTGCTGTTCCTGTGTGTTTAAATTTTATGTCTTTCTGGAGGTCCCACTTATGTTCCCTATATATTGAACTTTGTGGGGAAAACTGTTTTGTGAGTTTTTGTAACTCACACCTTTCAGGTGTAGTGTTCAACAGCACGACCTGTCTCAACTGAAGCTTTTTGGTTTCTCCTCTACTCACATTAATATTTGTTAATGCTATGTACTTCAAGATCATGACTCCTGTGGGGTGTTAGATCTGTTTATCTCAGCTTTAAAATTCTACATATTGGGTAGGAGAGATTATCACATTTATGATAAGAGAGCAAACACTTTTTTACAGCATTAAGTTCTCTGTCAGCTCTCAAAGACATGGATAAAGATGCAGAAGGGCAAATAAAATCAGTGATGTTAATGGGACTGCCTGCCACATCTTTGGAAGTTTAGTGAAACTTTTCAAATGTGCTTTACCAAAATGTTGATGAGAAAAAAAAATAGTGGGGAATGAAGATTTGTTCTTCATCAGTCTGCAGACAGTGAAATTAATGAATTCTCCCTGAATGATATGAGTGAAGACCCAACCTAATCTGAGGGCCTGTCCGAAAAATTCTTGAGTCATGAAAGCAATAAACCACTGCTGACTCATAAAGAGTGTTCTTCTACCAAAGAAAAAGAAAAAAAGAAAGGAAAAAGGCTTTTTTTTGGCAGCTGCAGCAGTTGTGATGGGGAATGATAAAAGCAGAAAAGATACTCTTTTGGTACTTCAAGTTTCAAAGTATCTCAAAGATTGCATCAGATTGCATTTCTCTTTCCCATGCTCAAACTTCAGTGTCTCCTAAGGACTCTGCTTCAGCTGAAGTTTCTGTTTGATGAAGTGTCCAAGAGTTCAGAGGCATGATACTGACTCTGAAAAGTGCCCAAAAAAAAGTTAAGCGTTGCCCTTTGCCCACAATATGCTTCACACTGATAGCAGTGAGAGTTGTTCTTATGTGTGAATATCTGGCTGCCTGTTTATTGCTGACAGATCAGAATTCATCACCTCAGAGCTGCCCAGCTGGAACTAGGGTTACTGTCTGGAGCACTTTATTTTAATGACTACATGTCTTCAGAACTGAATTTGGGCACTTCATTGTGTTGGAACAGATTGACGTTAGTGCTTCTCAAAATTATTTCAGGAATACTGAATAGCAAAGGCAGAGAGGAAAAAGAAAATCAGTTTTTAGAGGCCAATCCTTTGATCCTCCTGCAATCCTGATCTGCAGCCAGCCAAGGCAGGGAAGCTGGCTCAGAGCTGGGGTCAGAGCTGCTCTGAGCTGGCAGGCAGCTCCTGACGGATGCTGTCAGGGATGACAGAGCTCCCTGGATTCCCACTTTCAGCTGGAGCACTCAGTGGGGAGCTGCACCAGGCTGGCAGAGCCTCATCCCTGCCAGGGGAAGCAAGATTTTGTCTAATCACTGCAGTGTGACAGACAGCCGTGGTGCCAGGGGGCCCTTCCCTCGGTGGGAGCTGTGCTGAGCTAATGTGGGGATGCATTAACTTGTCTGACCTGCAAACAGAGAATCAGGCTGAGCAGGGAAATCACTGCTCGAGAAATGGCTGCTGTGTTGCACAGAAAATGTTTGAATATTCATGAAGCACGCCTATGATCTTATGTTATTAGTTGAGATCTTTGGGATTTTTTTTAACTTATGTTTCTCCTGTAAGTCCAGTGCTTAATGTAGATGGAATAGGCCATATATTATGGAAAGAAAGTCTTTCTAAAACTCAGCCTGGCCTTTTATCAGTGGTAGGAAAGTCAGTGACTGGAAACACTTGAGCTTCTGACTCATTTTTAGCTGTTTTCAAGTGTCAGAGTAGGGGATCATAAAATGTGACCTTATTTTCGTGTAGCAAAATGTATGCATTCTGTAAAACTGGTAAAAAAACCAAAACCATCAATCCTTATTGAAATATCTGTCTAGAGCTTTGACCTTCACATCACGAGTGCTGCTTAAAAGTTAACTTTTCAATTATCTAGTTAAAGCAATGATAAATTGTGCCCAGAAGTAGTGACCACAATACAATAGGAAGAAGGTTGTTTTTTCAGTTCTAAAATAATCTCATTTCAAAACCAGTTGTTAAAATCAATTACTGAATGCCATTTGCCATGTAACTTTCCTTTTATTTGACTTGCTCTCAGGCTATTTTTTGAGTGGAGGAAGGAAGGCATTGTCCTAGCACAAGGAACTGAGGGGAATTATCAAGAATGTCTGCGGCCCCCTTGCTGTTCTAAACCCAAGGGACTCATCAAGCAGGGAACCCACAGCCTTCTTGTAAAGTATATTTTATACGCATCCTTATGGGTTCACAGTCACAAATGCCCATATTCCTCTTACCTAGTCTTGGAATTGTTTAAATAACACCAGAAGTTGAGTCTTCTCTCCTGACACCCAAGCAGAGCTCTGCTCTGTCCACCTAAGAGTGTCAGTGCCTTGATTCCCTTTTCCCTCCTCCAGAAAGGACAGTGGTGCTGCTGGAACTCGAATGGACCAAAATGAAATTGGGTGTTAGTTGTCTGTGTTTAATACTACTGGAAGTAATATTTTGTGAGTTTCTTCCTGGGGTCCCAGAGGAGAAGTACACACACACACAAATCCTGAATGTGTCTGTTTTAAATGGGAATAATCCATACCAGGACCCCAAGATCTGAATAGAAGCTCTTCTTTGGGGCAAGTCATTCAAAACTTTCCTCTGAGAACCCTCCAGCCATTTGTCAAATATTTTAAAGTCCTGTGGTCCAAACCATTTATGCATGGCAGTGCATGCATGTATCCATTTATTAAAATGTGTATATTCATTTAATTCTTGCCAACTTCTGCTTTATTAACAAAATCCAATTCCCTGTATGCTGAAACAATGACCTTTATATTATCCATTCAAGGACTCACAAAACAGATGCTGGAGACAAAAAAAAAAAAAGGAAAAAGGGAAAAAAAAAGCCCAAAAGTGAAATCCCAGCTTGTCCAGCCTCAAGGACCAGAGCATACATATCAAAATAATCCTGGAATCTGGCTGGGCTAGCAAAACCATATGGGTTTTGTTTCAGCTCAAGGGTACCATGTAACTTATTAGCATCTTCTCTTCTGCTGCTGGTAAATAGGGTGCAAAAATCTATCTGATGGTGGTGAGGAGATGCCTCACACCAGGGAGCAGAAATCAGGATTCATTGGATTTGTGCTGTTTGCAGGATGCAGGGTTCACATTGGTGTGAAACAGGGATTGTGAGGTAAGGGGAAAGAAATGCAGTACTAATGTGGCTGCAGTAAAGGTGCCTGATAGATGTAAACAAGAGAATTGTTGTGGGTTTAAGCAGCAGAGGAGACATGAAATAAGTTTGTGACAGGAAGCTTATCGGGTTTTCCAAGTCCATTGGTTGCTCCTGTTACAAGGAATTGCCATGTTATCAAACTCTGCAAGAAATTAAAGAGGAAAAAAAACTCATACTGCCAGTAATCCATGTGATTGTTTTTCTAAGTCTTGGAGGAGGCTTCTGAACTGGCCTCAAGATTCCTACTTGCTTTTGTCGTTAATCCTAAGAAATTGATTTGTGCATTCTCCTTATTTTCTCTTGTTGAAATGATACTGACTTTCATATTGCCTAACCAAGAGAACTCCAGAGCAGTAATTTTCTGGGGTTTATTTATCAATAAGTAGGGGATATGTCATGTATACTTTATATATAGATGTATTATACACTCCGAACCTGTCTGCAGATTTCTTCTCCTGGGATTTACAACTGAGGTGTAGAGTCTGACACTTTATAAATGTTTCTATTCAGACAAATGTGATAACCACCAGAATTAAGGTATGATACAAGGTAAAGATGGGCTGAAATGAAGTTGATGACAGAGAAGCTGGAATGGATGTTGTGGAAAAATTTCTTACATTTTTCCCACCTTTCATTCCTCCCAGTTGGCCTTGTGTATTTCTGATGTATTTTTATCCTGCTTTATCCTGTATTTCCTGCTTTCTAAATCCTGGCTTGAGTAGGAAAAAAGAGGAGATGGAGATTTAGACTCAAACCTGTTTGCCAGAGAGGACAGTCCTTGTGGGCAGTGAGCTTACCCCAGTGGATTGCAGAACTTTGCCTTTCTCCTGCTGTAGCTTTCGTTTCAGGTGAACTCACTGTGGGTTCTGTGGAGTGTGAGAGCAGAATTTATCTGGCCTATTCTATTTGTGAGGTGCTGGCAGTGTCCTCCTAGCACAAATAAAACATAAATGACATCTTTAATTAGTCTTCTGCCAACGTCAGAAATAGAAATTTTCAAATGCATTTGTCACCTTGATATTTTTCTGGGGAGGAAATTGTCAATAACTCTGAAACTATCAGTTACTTTCCAAAGATCATTTCTTATAGCCCTAAAAAAAAAGAAAAGGCATAAATCAATCATTCTTCAGAGTGGTAGAAGGAAAAAGACTTGATATTTGTCCAAAGGTGAAACTAAGATGTAGCTTATTTGAGTTGGGACCTACTGGACTCTTGATTGATAGGATCAAGGTCAGAGCAGACCTTCTTTGTCAAGATCAAGATTTCTCTTTTGACTGCTGTAAAAGTATTTCCAATGAAGATCACAAATCTTCTCTGCCCTGACAGGCAGTTGTACACTCCCTGTGCTGCCCCTAGTTGGTACTTTGTTTGACTGGTAGTAATTTTATATTATTGGGATATATATCTGGTTTTGGCATTTAGTGTGTGCACCTTATGTCACTTTATACTGTAGTAATAACTTTTGTTTTGCTTTAAATCCTGCAAAAGCTGAACCATTCAAGCAGAAATTTGCATTTGACCTGTCAGAGGCAGTGACTGACATCTGTCATCCCTGCTCATTGTTTCAAGTTCTCGATCTGAAAAATTCAAATGTATGGATGTTGTTCAAGGCTGCCAGATGTTGATGCTACCATCAACAGATAGGATGGGTCATAGAATAGCAGTTGCTATGCACAACAACTCACAGAAAGGAAATTTTTAAGTTTTTTTAGTTTTATGCTCTTGCTGCTAAAGCATAAAAAACACACAAAATATTTTGTATGCTTAACAACTGTGAAATTCAAACTGCTATAAAGACAGTGAAAATACTTTTAAAAGAACTATTAATTTTGAGGAAAAAAGCCTCAATTCTGTATAATTATCTCCCAACTTCTTTTCCATGAGAAACAAGCATCTTCCTTTGAGTTCTGCTGCTGGTAGAATAGCAGTCTGTCAGGCCCCCCCCAAAAAACTCAAACAAACCAACAGACCCAACAATTGTTAAACAATTAGAAAGGACCAGGAAAAGGTGCCATGGCCTAAGTAAATTAAATCTGTGCACCTGCTCCCTCATGCATTTTACAGTCCTGAGGCTCAGGTTTCTCTTCAGTCACAAATACCTGTATCAGACATGAAAAACAAAATGATGGGCCAGTTGTTGGTGTTCCTCAGAATTCTGGTTTCATTTTCTAATACTGTGATAAGCCTGTGTGATCTTGAACAAATCATATTGGGGGGAAAACCTCAGGTGCTTTAAACAATCTAAGTTCCACTCCCCTTACTGGACAGTCAGTGGTTTTTACAGAGCCTTGAAGATTTATGCCAAGTAAGGATCTTCCCTACAGCCTCCAGTTTTAGTACACTATCAGTAAAATGACAAAATGAGTGTTTTGCTGCCTCACAGGTTCCTTTTGAGGATAAACACATTAAAGCAGTGTAAGGCTCTTAGATACTATGCAGATGGGAGCTATAAAAACTCCTCAAACAGAAAAACCTGAGCTGTGGCAGCTCTGTGACCTAGATCAGGCTGCTCTGCTCCTGTCCCCTGCCTTGCCTGAGCTCAGCTCCCTCAGCTGTGTAATTAGCTGGTCTCAAATAACCCTCAAACCTTCCAGAAGTTTTCTGCAGCTCTCCCCTTTCCCTTAAGGTCTGTCTGTGCCACTTTTTCAGAGATCTACAGCTTTTAGGTGATTTCCTGTCAAACACACTTCAAGGCTACTTTCTACCTGGTTTTCTTTTCCCCTTGAAGCTGCTCTGCTGACACTGCAGCTTTCAAACATTTAAAAAAAAATACTTCTTATGATAGTTTTTCTCTTCCATAAGGAAAATTTGGAGCTTCTCTAGAGAAATCTGGTCTGCATTAAAGCATCTCTTGGGATATGGAGAATTTTAGTTTAGGGAGTAAATTATTTCATCCAGATCTTGCTATAGAAAAGAAGCCACGATCATAGAAATGTTTTCTGAAATAAACACACTTGTTCTATAATTTGTTCTAAATCTAGGAGTTTAATGATGCAGTCCATAGAATACTTTAGGCCCTCGTTTTTCTGTGCTTGTTTCCAGTTCTCAGGGTCAGCAGCTAGAAGGGTTAAGGACTCCCCCGTCCCCTGCAATGAATTAATTCTCACTTGGTACCATTTGAAAGAAAGTATTGCTACAGCTGAGCTACATTTCCCTCCTCTCTGTGACTGCTGGAAGCAGATCAGTAGTTTGGTAAATCTGATAAAGTAAATCCATTTCTCAAAGCTATGCCAAGTGGAGCCACTTTTTCAAATGGTTGCAGAGTGAAGAAACTACTTTATTCTGTGTTTTTAAGCCTGGAAATGTACAAGGTTTCTTTGCCAGCACATTGATAAGAAAGCCCATTAATAAATTTGCTAAATTGTCTGCTTTTTCTCCTGTATGTCTGCACAACATGAAGCATGTTTTTGTTACACAGCTCTTTGAATCAGGTTGTTTCCTTCATGATACTTGTCTTGTTGTGGAGTCCAGCAGTGATGAGGAAAGAGAAAAAGGGCCAGGAAAAACAAATAAGAAATATTCTGAGATTATTTAGGGAGATTTTTTAGTAAGGTTTTCTGTTCATTCCTACCCATAATCATCATATTTTCTTTTATTTCAACCTTGGGAATGGCCCTGTCTCTGTTAGAATATTTGTGTTATCTTGGGGCTCTGCTCAGAGGGTCTTGAGATCAGCACTCCCAAACTGCTCTGTTTGTCTTACCCTGGGATAAAGATACACCCACAAAGTAGTATATTTTATTTTTTTAGTATTTTTATGAAGGCTATTACTACCACTGCTCTGGGCAGAAGTCCTGAGGCTTCTGACTGATAGAGATCAGGCAATAGGAAATGTCTCTTTCAGGAAATTGCCACTTACACTTTTCTTTGAAGAGAGAATTTCATAAATCCTGGACCCCCTGTAAAAGATATCTCAGTATCTCAGAAACTAATTGTGAAAGGAGTAGATTGATATCCCACTGCAAGATAGAGGCTTTCAGTGGGATCAGAGTGACTGAAACATGAAGGAACTTTCCAGTCCTGATGAACCTCTCTGGTTCAGGACAAGGAAACAGAAATAGAGAAATATGTTAAAATATGTTAAAATTTGCCTGAAGTTCTTCCCTACATGTAATTTTTCTGGGAAATATAACCATTTCCAACCCAAAATATATCTCCTAAAGACTACTTGATAACATTATACCTTCACACAAATAATTTTTTTTTTTTTTAAATCAATCCAAGGTCTGGAATTAACTTCTTTTTCTGCCACTTCATGAAAACAGGAAGCTCAGAATATTCAGACTGAAGAAAAAAGAACACACAGTCTAAATCTGACTAAGTCAGTTGTGATAATTTACAAACAAGAGTAAAACAAAAGAAAGCAATGGGTTGCAAAATAAAGACTATTTAGTGACAACCCTTGTTCATAGTAAGATATGGAGTCCTACAAATTTGTTCTGTTTCTTCCCTTCAGAAAGGATTAGTTACCATAGCAACTGATACATAACGTGACATCCTTTGCTGCTCCCAAGATCTACAGAGCAGTTTTTAAGAGAAGAAATGTTAATTAATATCTAAAAGAGTAAAGGAGACAAGGTCTTTGTGCACTATAGGGAAATCATGCTGTTATTTGATTTCTCTTTCTGGGTGTTGTGCAAGGGCTGGGTGAGGGGCCTGTGCTTCTATTAATCCCGCAGGGAAGAATGGAATAAACATCCACAGTCTGGAAGAAAATGCTGCGACCTAACCACCAAGGAGATAGAATTACAGAATCATATGGTTTGGAAAAGATCCTTAAGATCATTGAGTCCAAGCAATACCAGGATATGAGGCTTAATTTTTATGTTACTAGGCCAGTGAAAATACAAACTGCAGGGAAAGCCCTGGATGGATAATCTATTTAATTCTTTCTCTGGATAAATAGCACACAGAAAGAAATTTATTATTCTTGTTAAATGCCCGTGGAACACAGGAAAACATATCTTGCTATGCCTGCTAGGATATTTCTCTGGGTAGTAGAAAAGTGATATTTGGATGTAATGTGGCCCTTAGAAATAATTTTCAAGGGCTATTTACCTGTTTTCTATTTAGAGTTTTGGGTTAAAAATTAAGTACTGAAAAAAATGTATCTGATGTAGATTATGCATAATGGTTTTCTGTTTTTAAGCTACCTGTGGTTCACGTCCCAGGAAGCTGAAATTAGATGGAATGACAAATCCTTGGTTTGCCCTTCATTTAAAAGAAACTCACACAGTTTTTCTCCATCACATCCATTATCAGTTCTCTGAGCCTGTCCAACCCCCCAGTAAATCACATTAAAACAATTCACAGTACATTTACTTACGATTGGAATTAGGCTATCCTAGATAGTTTGAAAAAAGATGCTTTTGGAAGATGTTTGTCTGGATCAGGACCAATAGAGAGGCCTTTGGGCTAAATTTTCAATCATTGTGCATGGGGTTGTTTTACTGCATTGATGATCCTGCTGTTTGTGTGTCACTTAGACAACTCCTGAACTGATGTAAACAGCAAAAAATCTTTCCTATTCACTATTTCTCCAGCTATGAACTAGGACTTCCTTTCATGCTTAATATCACAGAGAAAATAAAATAGATTGGTTTACTTTTCACGGGGAAAGTTGGGTTTGAATGAAGAGCCATTAAAAGGGTAATACCTTTCCTAAAAAGTCAGGAACATAAAACTCACTGCTCCTGTCACCTTCACATTCACATCTGGAGTTCCAGCTGATGAATAAACAGACTGGAGATTATCACACAGGGTACATCCATGTGGAAAATGAAATTCCTATTAAAGTTCACTGATTCAAAAGATATATGCTTTGTAGCTCTTCCTGTAGAGGTTCCTGCTGATTTTTGTCACATTATCTTGAAATCCAGTCTTCTCTCATCCTTCCGCTTAGTGCTAGAACAAAGGGATCTCTTTGCTGAGTCTTTGTAATGTTTTTGACAAAAAATTATAACAATTATTCACTTTCCACCTACAGAAAGTCATCTTCAGCCATAAGTGACTTGCTCATTTATTCATTTAAAACCTGATTTTGAGTTACTTTCAGCAAAGTTATTTTGAGTGTGTGCAGAGTAAACAAAAATTTTCAGCCCCATGTACGGACAAGAGTGCATGAAGATGGGTTGTGCTGTGCTCCCCAGTCCTCCCTGCCTAGCACAGAAAGCTTTGCCTTCTCAGATAAACCTGCCTCTAAGTCCCATGAATACAACTTTGCAAGTGGCCAGGAGATAAAACAATGTATTTCTGTGAAATCTAGCCTTTGTCCTGGCTTCAGACCCCACAGGGCTCAACCCGGCACAAAACCCCATAGAGCTGTGCTTTCCCCTTTGGGATGTGCTCAGCAGCACTTTTAAGAAGCAAGGTTATGTTAGTTTTGCTTTGTCTACCTGTAAGTAAGCAACAACTCTGACATCAATTCATTAAGGTATTCTAATTCATCCAAGTGTTCTTATTTCTTGTTTTCCGGTGAAAAAATATGTGAGCTTGTGCTGAATTAATTCTGCAGTTTAAGTTCCATATTAATTTCTATATGGCTGGGAACTTACATTAATGAGGGCTTGCAGTGATGTTACTCATATGAAATGAAACATCCCTTAAATCCATTTCCATTAAGTTCTAGTCTATTGCCAGAGATGTTAATTCCAGATACAGTATGCCTAGTGAAAACAAATCTGTGCAGTTGTATGCTTGGCCAGGTATCCCATGGAAAGGAATATCAGGAAAGTGAGATGGAGAATTAAGGTGTGCAGAACTGTCTTTGTTTGTTTGTTCCAAACATACAGAAATCTCTACTTCCTCTGCTCAGGGGGGTTAATTTTTTCTTGTGCCAGCAGCAGCACTTCCACTTAGCTTGTATATTTTTCTGTTTATGCAATGAACCTCTCCTTTCCTGAATCACTCCAAATTGTTTAAACAGGCTGGAAATGTGCTGTCCTGGGTCCTCTGTTTTAAGAGCTAAAATTAATTTCCTTGGAAGTATTCCTGGAAATCATAATCTATACATCTATATTTCATGTGAGACTGGGCAGTTATGTTGTCTTTAAATCAGCTCTGGACCTAATTTCATCTATTTTAATGTAATGGTCTAGAGGGTGTGCCTGCCAGCTCCAAATCTCTCCCAGGTATATATTCAGTTTACAAATCATATCCTCCTCTAGCAAACTAGAATTATGCCTATTTTAGGTCTGTGTCTCTATTACCATCAGCCCCCACTGAGTTTCTATGTCAGTTTTTTTATTTAAGTTTCAGCTAATGCAGCTCTGAAGGATGATTTTACTCACAGGTTCTTGTTGTACCCTGAGTTCTGCTAAGGGGTGGCTGGAGCAGAGAAAACTCATGGAGAGGAGCAGTGGAGGGTGTTTGTTCTTTCCTTGGGGATCCACAGTGAAGGAAAGAGCATTCTGGAGTCCATGAGGGTTTTGGATGCTTTGCAAGAGCAAATTAGGTCTCTGCAAGGGAATGATGGAATCAGTCTCCCAGGTGTGGGAAAGGATTAGGCAGAATTTGGTTTAATTCAGTGGAAATGAGAAGAACACCAGACAGGAAATGTTGTTTGTGGATCATTGTTTCTTCTTCCTTTGTCTTGCCCAGCAGTTCCAGATTTGAAATGTTAACTATTTTTGCCTGTATTTCAGTGTATAGGAAAGCCCTTTTTGTTCAAAAGTAGCTGCTGCCAGATGAAAAATCTTTTCATCTCTCTGAGAGGAGATGAAGGGTATTCACCAAAAGAACAATGTCTGTATAAACCCACTCCTACTCTCAGGGCAATTTGTGGTCCTGTAGCACTGGCCTTTTAGAAAGCAACATGGTGCTTTTTATCTTCTTGTAGGAATGGCACAGCCATCTCTGCTGCTCAAATACTGAGCTCAATTTTTGTCCTACCATCAAAATGCAGAAAACTTCTAGGCTCCAACTTTGTGTGTCCTGGTGTAAAAAAGGAAAAAGCACTTCCCTATTGTTCGTTCCCTATTACTGCAGCTGCCTAGATTGACTCAGGTCTGTTAAGTGAGGCCTTCTCATTTTAGTCTGCCATGTTTCTAACCATGTTTCCTATGTTTTAGAAATATATCTTTAGCAGAAATTATTCTTTTTAAAATATGGCTTAATCTCAACTTATAACATTCAGAATTATGGTAACTTAAGAAAAGTAGATTTGATAAATATTTGCCTAAATCCTTCACTATTGTGAAGGATCTTGGTTTCTTCTTCCTTGTCTACTGAAACAGAAACATCAATTATCTCTTCAGACTTGTGCTCTAAATGGATACATTGTTGTATTAAAATTTTTCCTAGTTACATTATTTCTTGAGAACAGAATTTTCATCTGTGTTCATTTTTAGGCGCTGCACGTATTTGTCTGGTTCTGCTGCATGATTTTTTCTTCTTGAAAAATGCTAAAAGCAAACCTGTATGGTGTGTTCTGCTTTACATGAAATCATGAATCGGACTTCAGTGCCTCCTGTACTCATCCAAAGATATTCCTCATTGATGAGGTACTCTGCCTGATTGAGTGGAATCTTCCAGAACAGCCAATACTTTACAGGTTACCAGTTTCTGAATTTAAGTCCTTTACAGGTCTCTTATTTGGTATAGGGAATCCCCTAATTCCAGATAACTTCCCTGAGGTGCTTTCTTTGTTTTCTGAGAATTTTGACTTCTTCTTTGAGGGGGATTTCTAAGTTTCATTGCAGATAATGTGTGGTGTTCAGGAGTCCCTCAGAGCCCCAAAGCCTAGCACAGGACAGTTCCATGGATTGTCTGCTTTTACTTGACTAGAATTTACAAACACCACTCCAAGGCTTGATGGAGGTATATTGTTTCCCTGGATGAAGCCTCTTAACAGAGGTGTTTCCCCAGAAGACCTGTATTTCTGTGAAGGGTGTCAGCTTGACTCAGTACACTCCTTTCCTACTAAAAAGAAACTCAGGATTTTTCTTATCCTTCTGTCTTCCTGTCTCTTTCCCTGGGCATTTATCAGAAGCAGGATGGGTGGAAAAGCCTGCAAATGCTGACAGGAGGGAGTTCAGCAGGTGTTCTGAAGAGCAAGGGATTTGCTCCTGGCATGAGGGGAAGCAGGAGCAGTGAGAGGAACAGGCACTGCCAAAGAGGGATTTCAGCTTTTCCCAGCTTTGGTCTGCTGTATTCCGTTTGCTGAAGCCTCTGCAGGTTCTCCTGCCTTTCCCAAGCAAGAGAGGAGAGCAACCAAGGAGCAGGAGGTGGAGAGTGCTGGGATGTCCACAGCATCCTCCAGTTTTTCTTTCTTCTCTCTGTCCCCTCTCTCACCCTCCATCACCTCTCTTCTCTTCTCTCTTCTCTTCTCTTCTCTTCTCTTCTCTTCTCTTCTCTTCTCTTCTCTTCTCTTCTCTTCTC
>JAWWEY010000002.1:455101-478252 GCA_035582745.1 Loriotus luctuosus
CTTCCCTTCCCTTTCCTTCCCTTTCCTTCCCTTTCCTTCCCTTTCCTTCCCTTTCCTTCCCTTTCCTTCCCTTTCCTTTCCTTCCTCTTTCTCCTATTTTTTCTTTCTTTCTTGTCATTAAAAAAAAAATCCTATAAAGGCAAGCTTTTTCCTGCTTCATGCCCAGTGTCCTGCCTCAGGGGTTTGCTTTGCTCAAGCAGCTTCTACATTGTGCAGAGAGGTTGCAAACAGGAGGTGTTTGCAAGCCTACAGCAATTATTTGTTGGCTGCACATGCAGTGGAAAGCTGGAACTAACCTGCAGCTGCACTGCCCATCCCAGTGAGGCTGCTGGGGAGCTTTTGCCAGGGGAGCTTTTGCTGTTGTCAGTCAGCTGGAGGAGCTGCTCTCAGTGTTTCTCCAAACTGTCTGAATCTCATGGTTGAGACCCCATTGGTGGGGTGGTTTTCCCCCATATGGTTTTATTCCTTCTCATGCTGCTGTCTGTTTCTCATGAATTCAGGAGGTGTTATCTCTGTCTCAGCAGCCTCAGCTCTGCCTGCCATTTTTCCCTCTTAATGTGTTCATTTTGCCTGGTGTTTGCCAGATGTGTCTCACACTTTAGCAGTGTCTCAGGCACCTGTGAGAAGGTAGCACTGCAGGATTTTCAGGAAATTGAATGGCTTAGGAGCTAGAGCTGATTGGAATCAATCCTACACCTTCCTATCAGACTACCTGAGAGTAGTCACTGAAATTGGGTAAGCAATTCTGGATCTTTCAAAGACAGGACTCCCAGATGACTAAATATATTATAAAATTCACTCTGCTACCCTGCATTGATGAAGGCTTATCTTAGAGAATTTATCTCAATTCTATATATTTTTATAAAGTTATAAATCCATTCTCAGTGGTTTGTTTCTCTGCTAATATTTCTGTGACTCTTCCCCACCTTCAATCCCCTAGAAATTCCTCCCTCAAAATGTTAGGTTAAAAACCAAAAAGTATTAAGATACACGAGCTGTGATTTGCACAAAACTACTTTAACCCATACTAAAGTGGGGCAAAACATATCCTTATCTGAAGGATTCATCATTTCAGTTTCCTGAAATTTATCTTGGTATCCTATTGAAGAGATATCATGAATTGCTATGACATATGTGATGGTTCTATAATGGTTCCCTGTATAGCATAGGATTGTTGTCTTCTGATAGTCTCCATTGTCTATCACCATCTCTCTGAAATCTGTTACCAAGCAAATCTGTTTAAATGGTTCAGGTAGCAAATACGCAGACATGGAAAGGTGAATATGTATTCTACATCCTGAATATGTAATTCTTCATGTCCTGAAAACTACTTAGAGGCATTTTTGGGTTCCACTATCAAGCTGAATTACAAAGGACTTAATGAGGAAATAGCTTACTGATTTTTTAAATGATTTTAAAAGATTTTTTAGCATGTCTGTCCAGACTTGAAAACTTGTGCTTTATTTTTTTAAATATTGGAGATTCTTTTTATTTAAATATTATCAGTCTCCTTAAAATGCTCCATAGATCAAACTTTCAAAACAGGGTACCTGCTCTTGTTCAGTGCTAAAATAGAAATCTTGTATTAGTCAAAGGATATTGTTACACCAAGAGTAAAACAATGCTTTTTCAGTGAAAATGAATAATCAGACAGAACTAAAGCAACCATGATAATATATAATAAATAAATGTATTTTCAGCAAAAATTATGTAGAGGAGTGAAGGATGCAACCTTGATTTGTTCTCGGGCATTCTGGGCTGGTCACAGCCACTGTAGCAGTGAAATTCTCTGGATGCTTTTAATGAGGGCTATTAATTCTGTGCTCTCTAATGGCATTAATTGTCCAGTATAGAACACAAATAACTTGTCCTCTAAGAGAAGTTTCATGGCTTGTTGCAATCTGTGTGAAATATTTTCTGTCACTTATGCAACTGTCTTTACTTTTGGCCTTCTTTCTTTCTGATAATGGTGCACAGCAGCAGGCAGACACAGCAGAGCATCACAGGAAGGTTTGGCTCAGAAGGGACCTTCAAAAGTCACTCAGTGCACCCCCATGCCAAGGGTAGGAATGATCATGTCAGTGTCTTCTGCTTCTTTTACTCTTTTGAAAAGGATGATGTTGAATTTTTTCTTTCTTTCATTAGAAAACAGTGGTTGGGGGGGGGTCTTTCTTGTTTGTGGTTTTTTTGTGTGTGTGTGTGTTTGGTTTTTTTTTAATATCAAAACTAAGACTATGGAAGATTAATGCAAGAGAACTTTTGTGCTGCCTTCCACATTTTTCTCCAGTAACTGAGTAATTGTGGTAGTTACATGGGGTATGAGTGAGCTGTTTGAAAAAAGATTTCCACTTGCACATGACCCATCTCTGTAGGCAATTAGTTCTCCTTTTCAGAGTTGATCTACTTTAGACTAGAAGGAAAAGCATTTTTTTAATTCATTCTAATGAAGCTTTGCTAACCCCCTGGGTTTCCAGAAGAAATGCAAATATCCACTCTGTTGGGCAGAATTTTAATAATATGATGCACTGATGAGGGAAATGGAGCTTTAGGAGTAGGTCCTTGCCAAGTGGGACCTTGAGATCCAGTCTGTATTCCTGTTGGTGATTAATAGACAACCATGAAAACCCTAAACAGACAAAACTGAGAATACTTCTCACCAGGGTATTGTAAGGAATGGAAATCAGAGCATTACTCTTGCAGATGGAAACCCTAGGAGGATGCAAATGTTCTGGGAATTCCATCTCAATACATACTTAACCACAGGGTTATGGATTTTTAAAAAGCCACTTTGGCTTCATCTGTCTCATTTTGCATGTTGGGAGTTTTTGTAGCTCAAGTCACAAAAAGTTGCAAGTCAACAAAAATGTTTAATAGCAAATATCTTCAGCAAAATCTTTTAAGATTGTTATGAACAAGGCACAGTTAGAAATTAGGGTTTTGGTATTTGCAAGAACACATGTGTGACTGAACTCTTTCGTAAATCTCACAGTGAACAGTGGGAAAATGAACTCTGAAATGTAAGTGGAAAAGCTCTTTCCTGTGCCTGTTAACTCATTCAGCTGTGCAGCACTAGGAATTTAATATTTAACAATGAAGCTGCACCTACCTTTGGCTTTGTAGTTAAAACCAGAAGGCTTTTGTGGGTGTGCTGCATATTGTTATGACTTACTTTGTGTTTTATTTCATCCAAGATTCAGAAATCTGATTTACACAAAAAATGTGTGTAGGTTTGGTTGGTTTTTTGTGCGTTTCTTTATTTCTTTAAACCCTGTGTGGATGTACCCCCCAAAAATGGGATTGGTCTTTGTCCCAGAACTTAGGGTTGATTGCAGATCTGACAAAAATGAATAAATAAATTATGAGAAGCAGTGGTGAAGGAAACTCCTTGTCTACTTACTCTAGAGAGAACCAGATAATCTTGATTATAGCCTAATGATTGGGGCTAATGGGGAAATCTCAGACTGCTACAGGTGGTAATGTATTTGCATTTTACAACTGTTTAATATTTGCATTCTCTACAACAAATAATCTTTTGTTTCAGTTTAGATAGTCAAAAGATACAAGAGTTCCTGTTTGCTTTCTCACCTGAGTGGGAGGCTGAAGCTTAAGAGCCTACTCAGCTGACATGCTGCTGACAGAAATAATTTGAGGGTTATTTAGTAGAGCAAAGTAGCCAAAAGCAACAACATCTTAAGAATAAAGTATTTTCAATTGGCAAGCTGCTTGGGAAATATTAGTTCAGAGAAGGCTAAACAGTCTGTTAGAATACAGCTGCCTAATTAGGACTCTCAAACAGCAAATCTTTGGAATTGCTATCAGTGTGAAGCCAAATGTTCAAGACATTTTACACTGCTTTGTAGGTAAAATACTGTGTATCCCTGGTCTAGCTGGGTAATCTTAATAAGATCTTGTTTTAAACACTTGGATTTAATAGTGTCACACTGTGGATGTGAAAGGCTGCCTTTGGAACTTACATGACCTCCTCTAAAAGATATGTCACAGAATATTTTTAAGCCTTTCCTGAAATGGTGTTAAATTTATATTGGCTCCTGTGATGGGCTTAACCACATGAAGATGGGACGACAAATCAACAGGATAATTCCAAGTGTGTATTAACCTTTGCTTTCTGAAAAGCTTCCTGAGAAGCTGTTAACAAATTCAGAAGATGTGCCTAAATACTATTTAATCACAAATGCATTAGAGCAGGAAAATACTCTTGTATATATTAAGATATCCAGCCAATATATTTGAGACTAGTTTTATAGAATCCAGTCCTTGTTTCACTGCTGATGTCTTCTATATGATTGGCAACATGTAACTACTGTAGGGTTGTGAGTGGTGTTTTGGTTTTCCTGTGGTAGTGAAATATCTTGTGCTTGATGTGATTTGTGGCCCGCAT
The DNA here is from genome assembly GCA_035582745.1 of Loriotus luctuosus. NCBI lineage: Eukaryota > Metazoa > Chordata > Aves > Passeriformes > Thraupidae > Loriotus > Loriotus luctuosus. Next base: position 459,501 of record JAWWEY010000002.1, read on the forward strand.
CAATGGCACTTTGCTTACTAAATGCTTATGGAGGGATGTTACTCTTGGACATGACATAGAGAATGGATTTGCTTCTCCAAACACTTCACCACCAGAGAACATTTTTATGGAGGTTGAGATTGTTCTCCCTCTGCTCATTTGCTGAACTCAGGATGGCAGCCCATGGTTGGAATTTTTCGATCCTATGCAGTGACAAATAGGTTTTTCTTTCTGGTATGGCCCAAGATGGTATTTTCCTTTCTTTGTAGACAAGAGCCTGGATAATGACTGATTTTTTTCTAATAAAAGTGTAAACTCTGCATAGGAAACCAAGTGTAGGAGAGCAGATATGCACCAGTGGCTGCTGAGTATGCAGGAAAACGTTCATATTTACTGAGGAAAAATCAGGATGTGTTAACAGGAAGGAAGCTGACTGGTGGCAGAGAGTGCTTGTCCCCTCCACCAGTCCCTAAGAGATCACAGAAAGCACAGGTCCACAGAGAAAGCTCTCTGGGGAGGATTTCACCAGCACTTCTCTGAAGTGATCCAGCTGCAGTCCAGGCTTTGGCTCTCAAGGCTGGGGAGCTGAAGGCAGGGGCTCTACACTGGAGCCATCCAGCAGATAAGGGACAATTTTTGTAGTTTGTGACAATTTTTGTAATTTGTTGAGCAGACTGCTCAACAGGCAATTAGCTGCCTCCAGACAGTAATAATGAAAAAACCTCTTTGTACTGCAGAAAAAGTATATAAGGTGTTTAGCAAAAGGTATAAAACAAAAGGAATTATCTGCTCCGCTTGGAAAAGTTTATTTAATTTTTTTGTAACTTGTTCTGCTGGGTTTTGTTGGTTTTCTTTTTTAATTTACCATTTTAACTCATGGTGAGTCTTACATTTGTGCTTGTATTCTGTACACTCCTGTCTGATGTGAAACATACTATCAGAATTTTTCTGATCTTGACACTGCAGAGGGTGGTGGAAGTCAGAAGCATTTCAGAGCTGTTGAGAGTGCTTGTCCTCTTCCTATTTATTTACATGAGAATTCCCCAAAAGCTTGAATGGGCAGATAAAGAAGAGGAAAAATGTTCTTACCTGAAAGACAAAACAACAGTTTTCAGAAAAAGCAAGAACAGTCTAATTTCATTTTCTCTTTTTCCTCTACTTGACGATGATAAAAACACAGAGCAAGAGAAATTTAGCTTCCTTCATTCATTAATTTTATTCATATATCCCTGTGGAACATCTAAGCAACCAATGCTCCACTTAAGCACAGGATAAAATTTGAAAAACACAGTGGCATAAAGAAAAATTTCCAGTCTTCTGGAACCAATGCACAGAAAACATTGTGTAAAACAACAAAGACTACAACCAAAACCTGCAATCAAAATGAACTGATGTACTTCAGAGAATGAATGAGCAGTGCTCGTGGGGTGGGTTGGGTTGGGTTGATTTGGGTTTTTTTTGGTGCTGAGCATATGCCAAATGCAGTGTTCCTTGGGCTGTTGAAATCCTACCTCTGCATAAGAACATTTTTTAATGGCTTAATGATGGGGAAGAATTTTTGCCAGAATTGGGCTAGGTGCTTCACATTACTTATTTTGCAGATTTCTATTGTTGTGTGACACATAATTAGCCACACAGAATCTACACAAGAATAAATAATTCTCTGTGCCAAGACATCTTGTTTCCATACCAGCCAGCTGTTGGAAAATTGAAAGCCATAAAGACCCTCTTAGCTTATTAGTTAGAGCTTCCAAATACAGGCTCTGTACAATTAGTGGAGGGAACTGCATCAGCCAGATGCAATATAGCAAATTCCACCACAGCTAATAGGTCACAAATACCTTTTGTGATATTTGTGACTCTCTAAAGCCAGAGGTTTTGTTTAGAGTCCTAAGATATGTAAGGAATTTCAAAAACAGGAAGACAGTGAGACCTCATAATATTAGGTTAACTGTCCTCAGAAATTGCCTTTATATTTGAAATAAATGTGGGTTTTGAACAGGTGAGCAGTTGATTGGGAGTTATTCACCTATCTGTGTCCTAAATACAGCAGCTGGAATGAAATTTAAGGGAACAATGACAGCTCTTGAGAAAGATAACTTTCAGCAACCTAAACTAACTTCCCCTCCAGATTTCCTCAGAGTAAGATTTTGAATATACATCATGACTTGAAACTGGTGGCAGCACCAAAATTACTGCTGTGAAAATGAAGGAAAATTAAGACCTTAAGGCACAAATTCCTCTGAGTTGGTTAATTGCCATTGAGTATGGAAAGTAAATATTCAGATACCAATGGTTTCATCATTTCTATCAGTGACTTTTTTTTAATGTAATGTATTCAGTGGCCAGAGGTCACTTGTTTGGTTTTTTTTTTTACCCTAAATCAGTACAGATACGAACAAACCTGAAATATTTAGAGTTAGATTTTAAAGCCAGCTGAGACTCAAAATATAAATTGTACATAGCAGAGAATGCATTATTTTGTTCATAAGGTTAGGACAAATTATTTCCCCTACTAGTAGATTCACACAGATTCCTTTAAATACATCAAAAAAATTATTTGGCTTTTCTGTAGAATGAGCAGAAAAGCACTTAAATCCCTTTCTTTTCTACCAGATTATTGATGCTCATTTTTTAGAGAGTTACAAAAAATGTCCAATGTACCTTGATGCTTTTGCTGGGTTTCTTTGCAATTTATGCAGCCAACTGAAAAATAACTTCTAAAAGTTGTCAAAACTGAAGTGGAACTCTATCATTTGGAAAAGAAAATTATTAATAGATCTTACTTAATGGCAAAAGAAATAATAATTTGTGGTTAAGCAAGCATTCTGCTTCCACTTGCTCCAAGAGGGATACAGCAGCTGGAGCAGTGGTCTGACTTGTTCTCTAATCCTTAAACCAGGGTTAAATTTTAAATTTGCATCATAATTCCTTAAGTTAGTTGCCATGGTGATTTCTATCACTGTTTTAGGAGACAAGATTTCTATGGAAACAATTTTTGTGTTGTCTTTTGCTCTGTGTGTTGTTTATTGTCCCCGTCCCATAAACATTTCAGTCCGTTGGCTGTATTTGTCCCAGGTTTTCTTGGTTGTCTTGGAGGGAGTTGGTTTCTGGCAACTGTTGGCTTGTATCTTCCACTTGGATGCTTGTTTTGAAGGCACAGCTTGTTTTAGAAGACTGTGTGAGGGAAAACTAGAGAGTTTGCTGGCAAGTTCACGTTTCTTTTAGAGAATCTTTCATTTAAGGTTGGCAATCTACCTGTGTGGCTCTGTGGAAGGGCACACATCAGCTGGAGAGGAGCAAAACCACTCTGCTGTGGTTCACTGCTGGGGCTGCTGTGCTTGTCTGGAGGGCAATTTAGTGCCTAAATAGAAACATTTCTAGTTTTATTTAGAATGTAACTTTAATGCAGATGACAGTGCAGCTCATGGCGCCACTTGAACCTTTTTTCTCCCCCAGCAATGGAGTTGGTCTCTTTCCAGGAATGAAGTACAATTTAAGAAGAAATGCCGTGGTGGTTGTGAGAAGGATGGCATGGGGTGGACAAAGACAGCAGAGGGAGTAGCATGGGGACTGCTCAGTTTTAGCTCATGCCAGTGAGGTTTTCTCTGAGTGACCAACAGATCAGGAGGCTTAGGAACAATTATGTCAGTTTTTATATTGCTTTCTCAGTTTACCCCAATTAATCTTCTGTTAAGTTAGCATATAATTAGGCTATGACAGGTTGCATGAAGCCAGTCTGAGCAAAAGAATTAAATTTTAAGATTTATATTAGTGCTGGGACAATAATGCAATCATTTCTATCAGTCCTAATGATTCTGACAGCTGATACTCTCTCCTGATTATGCAGTTCATTAACTTTGCAATATTCAAGTATAACTTGTTTTTATTGAATTGTTGCCAATCAAAGCAAATCTGCAACACCTTTTCCTTCTTTTAGTTGTCCTGTCCATTTTTTCACAGTCTTGCAGTTTTGGGACTAGGCAAACAATTTATGTTTGGTCAGACACAGCATACAGTTCTTCTGTTGAAATAGCCAAATGAGGAAACACTAATTTGTTCTCTAAGAATGTGTGGAACTGAGCCGGCACAGGGGTTGAGCTCTGTGTTACTTGAAAAAAATGATGTTTCAGTCAGTAATAATACCAGACCTATTGAATTTCATATATGCAATTCAGAAATAGTGTGTGTATCTCAAGGGTTTGGATGGCCTGACCTGGCAAAGCCTTCTTACATGTAATTTTAACAAAATTGTTTTGTTTATTATGTGTGTTGTTCTATATAAGCAAAAATGTAAGTACAATCTCTTTCTGTCTCTTAATTATAATCTTTTTGCAAAGTTAGGGGCTGTCACAACTCATGAGGTCTTTATAACACTGGTGATCCTGTTCTACATTGGAAACAATTTTTCTGGGAAAATAAAGGTAAGTCAAGTTGCTGTAAAGAGAGTAAGGCAGCCCTTAACTTATAAATTATAAATTTGAACTAAATTTTTTGATCTGAAAAACAGGAAGGATTTACAAAATGGCAAGGAAGAATAAAAAGTTCTACTCACCAGAAGTCTACAGTAAAGGTTTATAGGAAGCTTCATAAGCAGATCTTTACCCTTTTAAAATTGATATAAATCTTTTAGTTACCAAGGCAAAGACCACGGGTTATATGTGTTCTTTTTAAAAAGATTTTGTGAAAATATTCTCATTTATGTCAACATTATTTTGATCTGTATTTCATATACAAATTGTTGTATCCAACAGTGCTTAATCTTTCTTCAAGTGGCTTCCAGGTTTTCCTAACCAATGTTCAGATTCTCTGAGAGACTTGTAAAGAGTTAGATATGTGGTGATTGCTCTTCAGCTGTTTGGTTTACCAAACAAATTTTACAGATTTTTACAGCAGCAGCCTTGATAGGCTTGTTCTAATTCCTGCCAAGTAAAATGCACAGTATAGGTTAAATTGTGAAAGAGCAGAAGAGAAATTGTTAAATTGTGAAAGTTGTCTGAAGAACCTCCTTCTTCAACCTTTGTCTTCCACTTAAAAGCCAAGGGGAGAGAGAGTGGTAGGGTCATGACAATTTACCCTGCAGGCTTGGTTGTATCTGGCCTCTAAAAATGGGTGTCAGGCCCCTGATGGGACTGTCAGCATTAATGGGATGGTTTATATATAAGTGAAAAACCAGTTTCCTCTGGAAACACCTGTGTCTGTTGTCTGCCTGCCAAACACTTCAAGCCTTTCAACTTCGGTCCCGCTCAGACGAGACTGACAGAAAATCAAAACCCTGAAAAGAAGAAAATAAAGGAGAGGCTACACATGTCCTGTCTGACAGGCACCACGAGCTCTGGCCAGTGGAGGAGGCACCATGGAGCTGCTGTGGTCTCAGGGTGGGCTTCGTGGGAAGAGGTTGCACAAGACTTTGTGCTACAAAGGCAAACACAGGAAATCCAGCTGCTGCTTTGGTAGGGGGAATGGACAGACTGAAGAATGAAAAGTTGGTTTAGGGTACTTGAACTGCCATGTGAAATGTTTCCCTTCACTCAAGCAAGATGGCTTTGGGGAGATTTTTTGTGTCTGCAAGGTGTTCCAACTGTTAAAGGTGTCTGTTGCCTATCACCCTGGCAAACACCACAACACTGCCAGGCAAATGTCTTGAAAGCTTTTCTGTCCAGAAGGCTGCACTGTGCTCTGGTGACTCTAATTAAATATTCTTGGGTTGACCAAGTCACCATGTTTATGTTGCCACTGGCCTTTAAGCATTCTGGTATTTAAAAATGTAAAATTGCAAAATGTGTGGGGGAGAATGCAGAGAATAGTTGAAATGGCCTGCTCACAAGGCGGATGAAGTGAGCTGTAGAATGAAAAAAAGGAGCTGTAGGAGCTGTAGAATGAAAAAAAAAATTTAGGCACCAAACTACTGTTGGAGTAAGTTTGCAACCTGCATCCATCTTGTTGTGCCTTTTATGTACACACAGCTACCAAACAGAAGCCATGTACAGATAAAATCAGTTGCTCCTGAAAAGGTTATGCATTACTTACAACTTTTTTTTTTTTTCCGTAAAAAGGGAAAGTTTCTGAGCCCATTTACCTGACAGAAACTGGAATTCTTTCAGTGCTTCCAGGGAGAAATATGACTGATGTCACATCATGGCTACTTGCAGTGTCCTAGTACCCTTCTGCCTTTTTGGTCATCTCCACTGATATCACCTTGGGTTTTTTTCCTAAATCTATGTTGATTGTCATGGGCTTGATGGTTGGGTTTTTTTGCCTTTACCTGGTTTGCATTTCTTGTATAATTCCAATCTTTTGAGAAATTATTGCCACAGGCATCCAGCGTGGACCAGAGTTCTGTGTTCAGGCGGCCCCACTGAAAGACAATTTTGTGTATTTATGTCACTTCAGTGTTGCAGACCATGGGATAAGGAATTTCTGAGCTTTGTCTCTGCCTGGAGGTTTAAGCTGTCCTGCAGTCAGCAGTTTGTTCTGTTGTGCTGTTCAGCTGTTGCTTTCTCTCTATACATCCAGACACAAAGTGACTGTCTAGGTGCTGAATGTCTTTGGAAAAACAACAAAGCGCACATGCTTCCTTCTGCAAGCAGCTTTTTGTTCCTTTGTGTTAACAGACAGCATATTTTTCAGTGCAAAAAGGCATCTTTTCAGAATGTAAAATGAGGAGCCTGGCTCTGGAGTTGGTGCAGCACTGTAGCTGTCAACAGGCTCACCAGGGATGCCACAGGCATAGGTGCAGGTTGGGTTGGATGTAAAAAGTGTCAGGGAAAAACACACTCTGAAATTTCACTGTCCTATTTCTCTGCCTTACAATTTGATCATAACTTTATGTTTAGGAATTCATACAAGGGCTTCATGTTCAAGATAAGTGCCAGGAATGAAACACTTATCCAAAGCTGGGAGAAAGTGAAAGTTAAAAATAAGATACTTACTTCTTTATTTTAATAGCTACCTGAAATGTCATTCATTTAAAAGAGCAATGCCATGCATTTCTTTGTGACCTCACTAAAACTGGGTTAAAAGTCTCTTCTATTCTGACAGATGTGCTCCCAAAAAAGCAAAACCCAACCCACCAACCAACCCCTCTGCTGTTCACTGTGCTTTGATCCTGTAATCTAAAGCTGAATGAAATAACTCCTTGTATCAGGCTATACTCAGATCACCTAATAGAGGCTGAAAAGTCTGTCTTTGGTCAGACAGTCTGTACTTGGTGTCAACTATTAGTTTGAGAACTAGGAAGATCAGATCAGCATCTTAATGCAGTGTCTTCTCCAAAAATGTTTTGTTTTTTAGACCACATTTTTAAGAGAGACTTTAGTTAAGGCAAGAATATTCTGGCAAGGAAAGAAATATACAGAAATAATCTCTTCATTTCATAACATTTCTCTGGTCTCTGCATATCTGAAGTTACTGGGGGAATTTGAGTTGCTGGGGGTGTTAAATGTCATCAACTCTTTTGAACTGTCAGAATAGTGTATTTTAGTGAGACATACTGCAAGTTACTCTTAAGCATTTTAAATGGGACTTTTAGCTAGAAACACAGATCTTATAAGCTGGTTTTGAAAAGCCTTGAGTGGAAAAAACCCTACACCCCAAACTGCCATCCTCAAGAGAGTTGAAACTTATTTTAAAACTGTTCTCAAGGAATTAGTGTTCAGGCTGTGGCCAGAAATGCAGGTTAATACCAAGTATCATCTTTTTTAGAGGTTTGGAACTTATAAGAGAGGCTTTTGATCCACTACAATAATAGGACAATATTTCCCAAGTAAAAGGCAAGCTGTCATTTTTTTGCTGCACCTGAGTAGCTTGGTGTTTTACAGACACTGTACTTTTTAAATTCCTCCTTTTTGAAAACAGTTCTGATGATTTAAACCCTTCTGCAAGTCAGGAGTTAAATAAAAGGAGAGAGGTGATAAAGAATACAGTAACTGCTGTATCATGGTATGGTCTTTGATGAAAAATTATGAAAAGGCTCATTTTGCCAATTATTAATAGACTTTTCAACTGGGAGGTTGGTTTTTTATACAGTAATAATATTGGTAATAAGATACTTTTTCATTCAAGAAAAGCTGCATTATGGCAGTTCCAACAGATCAATTTAGCTGAAACTCTTGGTAGAAAGAGAGATGCTCGCTCTTAATACTGTAAACTGTGTTTTTTCTCTGAGAAAGGAGCTTTGTGCCTGAGTTGCAGTGAGGACTTTGTTAGGAGCTCTAATGCTGATGTGTGTGGTGTCTTCCTTGGTTTTCAGTGCAAATGCTCATAAAATGTATTCATTCCTGTGACAGCAGGCTGAATAAATCCTGGAAGGCACGTTAGGTAGGTTGGAAATTTTCATTGGTCTGGTGGAAGAGAAAGAATCCCTAAATCTTCTCACGTCCAGTGTGTGGACTTTGTCCTTGACTCTCCTTCAGTCCTTCCCTGGGGTGCTTCTGCCTTGATTTTGCTGTCACTCTCCAGGCCTGGCCATCCTGCTAAGAAGAAATGAGGGTGGAGATGGCTGGGTGCTGGGGTGACAGCTCTATAAATCTGCTGCTTTCAGACCTGCTGAAGAAATTGATTGTTTAATGCTCAGAAGCTGCTCAGTGGACAGCCATCAGGGGCTGTGTAGGCAGGGTAGAAATAAAGCTCAGAAGTTGGGGAAAACAATTACTAAATATGGCAAAGAGTTTATCAATCACTTTGATAGAAGGTATTTGTCAGCGTGTTGTCACCAACAGCGTGGGGGTTTGGCTACATTCCCAACTGCTGTTAGAGGATCAAATACCAGCAAGTGCCCAAAACAACCTTTTACCACCTTTCCTGGAATATGAGGTTCTGACAGCCCAGGCTGCTGTGTCTGGGCTTTTGTCACCTGGGAATTGCTTTGTCACAGTGTCATTTATATCCATTCAGTAGCAACCTAGCCCAGAAATAATAACTGAAATTTAGCAGGCAGGTTTTGCTAGTACAGCAAGGCTTTGAAGGTCTGTTAATATTTTCCTGTGTATGTATGAGGTAAAAGTGAATTTTGTACATTTGTGTGGACTGCTCTTAATAACCTAAGGGGAATTTCATCTTTAAAGTGGAATCACAGGGTATTCATACCCATCTGCATCTTCCCAAACAGAAGGACTCAAGTGCTTCTGTATTCAGTATCTGTATTCAGAACACTTCTGACTCAGCATCTCCTTCACAGTGCAGTTACATTGTGTGGAGACTTTTCAATGAGCATAAGGCAGCAAGCCATAAAGAGGTGAGAACACAAGTAAAGGAAACCTCCTGACTTGCCCATCAGCAGGATCACGGAGCACTGCATGGTGTGTTTTGTCTCTCCCATTTAGAGGCTATTCCAGAACTCAGCAGTCCAGACTGGCAGCCTTATCTTTCACTGCCTGAATGTATTGATACCTCTCTTGTTCTTGTCTTGGTACTGCCTTTGCCACTCCCTGACGTTTATCTTCCTGAAGCATTTGTAGTGAGTGACCACCTCTTTACTCTATTTCATTTTGAGAAGCCAAAATTCATTCTGTTTCTGCAATATTTTGTCTTTTTTTCCCCACTTCTTTTGTACTGTGGCTACTGGCAGGATATAAATACCACAAGCAGGCTATTTGTAATGATTTTTTTTAAATAATGATAGTGAAATCTAGTCTGCAGTGAGGGGAGAAATAGCACTCGCATTTCATTTATGAGGTTGCATTTTTTTTTACTCTTTATAGGAATTGTAACCTGAGACAAATTGAGAAAGAACATACAAAGTGAAATTAGCATAAGGCAATTGCTAGCTCCTGATATATGCTGGCAACCAGCACTTCCAGTTTTGAGGACATGGGAGTACAAGAAAGCTGAATTCTTGGATACAAATGGCAATTATTCAGATGTGTTTAAGTAAAAGCTTATTTTATTTGTCTTTTTTACCCTGAATCTCTCCTGTCTGGGACTCTTGTTGGGGTGTACAGTGGCTACCAGCTGAAATGTGCTTTGAGTTTGCTCTTTATGGAGCTGCAGCCACGGAAAGGGGGCCTGAGGCAGGTCTGGTCCCCACAGATGGATGAGGAAGATATTCTGGTTTGAAATACAACAGCTGATCTCTTGAGAATCAAATCAAGAATGAATGCTGAAAGTCGAAATGAAAAAAAACCAACCAAACCCTCCTCCCCTCCAAAAAAAGCAAGTAGGAAGCAGAATTTATTCTCTTAATTGTTGTAGGGTTTGTTAGGGAGAAGGGGCAGGGTCTGTGTGTGGTGAGCAGTGTAACTCTCTCTGGGGATAGTTCTGCTGCGCCTGAGGCACTGTAAGGTGCACTCCTTTCAGTCCTTACACTGTCCTAAGGTTAACAGCCAAACTGATCAAAGCTAAAGTTAGACATGATTCTTTGTTTATGCTTTATGAAAAAAATGTAGGTTCTTATTTCCAAAATGATCATATAAGGATTATTGCACTGAGTGATGGAAGAATATCCTTCAGCATTTAAGCACCTTCCCCGCACTTGATGTTTTCTTCTTTGACTGGATTCATTCTCTCTTCTGCATAACCTCTGGCTGAAAGATATTATGAGGCTGTTGGGAGCATCCTATTACATTTCTCAGTATCATCACAACCCACATATGTATTATGAAAAGCTTGGTAGTCATAATAGAGTATTATTTATCTCTCAATTATTCAGTACTTGAAACATCAGCCCTGGTGAAGGAGAGCACTATCAGTACATTGGAAAATAACTTCAAGCTATGTGAATAAAAATAATTAACCATTTCTTCTTAGCGTAAATTGTCTCTTAATTTATTAGTGAGAGCTTGGTGTGTGACCTGTATTTTAAGTATTGATAAAACATGGAAAGTTGTGGCATTCACATTCTCTGGAAAAATTCTTTCGCCCAGGATTTTTCTCCTGGGGAAAGGAAGGGAAGGGAAAAGGAAAACAATTCTTATTTCATTTGCTTCTCCTGTGTTGTGCTCATGTGGAATGTGGAGATTGTTTACCCACAGGTGATTGTTTCATTGGATTCTGCTGTGAGATGTTTTCACTCTTTGGCCAACGGGGGCCAAGCTGTGTCAGGACTCTGGAAAGAGTCACAAGTTTTCATTATTATCGTTTTAGTATTCAGTAAGTATCCTTTCTATATTCTTTGGTATAGTATAGTTTAGTATTCTTTAATATAATATAGTATCATAAAGTAATAAAATAGCCTTCTGAGAATATGGAGTCAGATGCATCATTCCTCCGTGCCACAGGCTTCCCTGCAAATACAATAGAAAATACTTGTGGTGGGGAGGAAAATTCACTTGGCAATGGGCAGGCTGTAAGAATGCAGCACTTTGTGTGATGGATGGGCTGAGCATTGTGGGAGGCTCCTGCTGATCCTGTCATGCAGCACGTGGCTGCATCACCCAGGCCTCGCTTTCTAAATACATCAAGAATTGCCAGGGCAGAGACACAAATGCAGCTCCTCAGGGCTCTGGTAAGGACCTTACACAGAAGGAAGGACCTTGCTGTTTGCATGCAGTCAGTGAGAAGGCAATTAGTTTGTCCAAATGAAAATGCCATTGTGGAATTATTTTTTTTCACAATCTGTCACCTCTGTCTAATTGCTTACAGGAGAAAAAGAAGTCAAAATTTCATTGACTTGAACAAGAATTAGTTTAAAGCATTTTGGAAAATCAAAAAACTAAGAATTTTTTCCCTGCTCCTTAATCTTCTCCATTCTCATCCATTCCTCCTGAGACAAGGAAATGAGGATGTCATTATCCATATACAAAAATATCTACATTAATTTGCCCTGTGCTCATTGGGGTGCAGGGAATTTTATATGTTGTAGGAGGGAATTTTGTGTGGTCATCTAAGTTTTCATCACCATGTCCTGTTGGAAGGAGATGGGGAGCAAAGTAGTGAAAGAGTAAAGGCTGTACCTTCTCAGTCCTGAGGGATCCAGTGCTTTTTCTTCATTCCATTTCCACTTCATTATTTGTCACTGCATTTCTTTCATTTATTAAGGTAATGTGTAGAGAAATAAAGCATCCACAGGGTTGGCAGGAAATGGAATGGCAGAATTAAATGTTGAATACATGAATCTAGTATGTATTTTGGATTTTCAGAGATCTAGTGTTAAAATCTTCACCTATACAGGCATCATTACCTTCCCTTGAACAGCAATAGCTTACTCACAGATTTAATAAAATCTAACTCTGTAATGGAATATTGTGCTCAGAATGAAGGGAGTTGTGCATGGCACGTGGTTTTAGACATGGTTGCATGAAGGTGGTTTGGTTGTTTGCACTTAAGGCAAAGCAGAAATTGGACAAGTTTCTACTGATATATGTTGCCTCTCTCTGTTAAAGAGGATCAGGCACCATTGTAAAAAGAATGAACAGCCTCTTATTAAGTTGCTGCAAATGGCAATAGGTCTAAGTGAGTACAACTATGTTGAATGATGTTAAATTAAAGCAAATGGTACGTGCTCAAACTACATTGCCTCTACTTTTTAATTAGCAACTTTAAGTCTTATGCCAGGATGTTTTGATGTGTGTTGTGTCTGATCTAGGAGAGGATGAAAATCAATATTCATTTGATAATAATTTCAACTAATTAATAGACAATAAATATCATTTTAAAACAAATGTGAAAATATATAAATATTTCTAAAAATCTTGTCTCCACAATTTTTCCACCATTTCGTATCTCATATAGTGTTGCCTAAATTTGGAATCCTGAGGTGTAACTCTACCAACTGGAATGTTTATGATGCCAGTCTCTACAGGGATTATTTGTTGGGCAAATGAATCCTGTAAAGGATGAATAAATAACCTTGTTATGCCATCAAAGCCTCCAGGCAGGTTTATTTTCTCAAATGGTGATACTGTATTTTTTTGGCAGAACGTATTGGAAACATACTTACATCCTTGAGGAACTCTTGAGATGCACTTCAGAAATGGTTTGCAGAAACTAGTTGATCTTTCTTCAGAACTTCATCCAAAGGGGTCAACTTTGTTACTCCAGGGTACTTTGTAAGAAGAATTTATGAGCTAATTCATAAATAATATTTGTAAAAGGTTTTGGAAGGCATATACTGACTGTGAAGCTTGGAAGGCACACACCGACTGTGGTAAAAATCCAGCACAAGACAAATACAGATTTCGTGTTTTCTTGCACACTGGTGTCAAGTTTTCATCGCTTTGCTGTATCTCAGTAGCTGCAGTAAAACAAGTGTGTATGTGTGTGTGTGACCACATGGAATTCCTTCCTTGTGCTCTTCCTGGACGCTTGCCTCCCTCCCATGAGCACATCCCAAAAGGTTGGCAGAGGGCTTCAATCTCTGAGTCTGTGTAAATACTTTAATTAGTTATGGACTTTGCAGGAAAGCCTACAGAGGCCAATTGTCTTTTCAGTGAGAGACAGCCCTGCCTGCTCATCTGTTTTATTGGCCTGTGATTCCAGCCTCTTGCCAAAACTGTTATTGCTGGATAAATTAATGAGAACGTGTTGTTGCCTCAGCTTCTCAAAACTCCATAATTGCAAATGTTAGGCACTTAATTGAAGCAACACTTAAAAAAATTTGTCGCCATCTCTTGATCTTGGTCATGCCAGTGCCATTCAGAACAATTTCTGAAAATACCAGGCTTGACTTTGAGCAGCTTTTGGCTTGCTGAAAGAATTACCCTAGGGTTTTGGGTTTTTTTTAAATACAAGGAAATTTCCTTTTATTTTTTCCCCCACTATGCAAGCTAACAGGTCAATAGAGGCATTGCTGAAGTCCTTGGTAAACACTGGCAGTACCTCTGATTTGTGGGTATTTTTTCTGGGTGAATGAATGAAATTTTGTATTTCACAGCACATTTATTGCTTCCTCATCAAGTCTTTACAGTTGTGTCCAACACAGCTGGCTTCTAGTTTTGGTGCCACCTTTGTGACACTAACCAGGACAGTTTAAATTTATGCTTTGTTAAAAAAACCCCTTCAGTCCAAGCTTCTCTTCTCTGCTCTGGTTTTGTGGAGGTTATTCATGCACTTGCAAATAGCCAGGCAGTCATTGAAGTCACAGGTCAAATATTTCCAAATTTAAGTAAGGATTTGAAACAGCAGGCACTTGATTGTCAATGTTGACAATAAGAATGGAACTGCTTCATGTTTTTCACTCTGTATCCTTTGGAGAAATCAATACTGAAGTCACATTGCTCTGAAGAAAAGAGCAGGTCAGAATACAAACTGAGGCAAGAGCCTGACCCAGTTCAGAGTGAGACCACTGGGTATGTAACTCTCTTGCTCAGCTGTAGATGAGAAAGAGATACAGAAATCACTGGTTAGCATGAATCATGTGGGGGTTTTTGGTTGTTTTGGTGGCTTATGCCTCAGTGCAGCAAAAGAAGTAAGGAATGTACAGTGCTTTGTTTAATTATTTTTAACGGGCACATGATCAGTTGTAGTATCCAGCTTCAGTAACTCTTATTTGGATGGAAATTTAATTGAAATCAGTAGAAATAGACCAGCTCATTTATTTTTCAGCTAAGGAATTTTTCCATCAGAAAACCAGCTCAGAACCAGCTCCCAGGTCAACTGGGGGTGCTGAAGCTGTGGTGCCAGGACCCTGTGAGGTTTGCACTCCCAGATATGCCAAAGGTTAATAAAGCTGGGCCTGCAGGTCATTCCAGCCTTCTCTAAATCAGGAACCAAAGGGAAACAGTGCAGAATGATCCAAGTTCATAAGATTTTTCTCCCCCTGGGGCACAAGAAGGCGTATGTCACTTCTGCCCCAAGCCTGCAAAATATGTTCTCATTTTTCCCCCTTGGATATTCTTGGCCATGATGACTCTGACTCTCCCCACCAAACACTGTTTGGGGAGTTTTGAACAGGCATCCTGCCTCTTTACCCTCTTGTTGTTTTCTGGCCAGCAAAGCAATTCAAGAGCAAGTGTAATGACTCTAGAATTCCTCAGTTAGAAAATTCTGTCATGATACTTGTCAGCCATAACAGGCCCGTATCAAATACCCAGCACCCCTTGTGATAGCTGGAAGGATTCTAAATAATAATTGATGGGCCTTACTGAATAAGTGTGCTAAAAATGAATTGTGAGTGGCAGAAGTGATTATTGACTCACTTTCACGTCACTATAGCTGAAGATTCATTAGCTTTTTATTTTTTATTTAGCTTTCTTGTGAGTTTCGTAAATTGGGTGTGAAACCTTTTCTTGGTTTTGGTAACTCTCACAACAGAAGGTTTCTGCACATGTAAGTGATTGTACAAAAGTGGAGGGGGGGAATGTTGCTGTTTGGCAAAAGTTTTATAATTAATTATTTATTTACATATATATATAAAAATCATTTATATATCAATCTTAATATTTCACTAATTATAGTAATAGTATATATAAATATTTATCTATATTTATTTATTAATAACTAGTTTATTAATTTTTTTCTCCAGCTCTAAATTGATGCATAACAATTAGGAAATCTGCTGTCAGAAAAACTGAGTGTCATTAGGCTGTATAGAACCACATGTACTAATACTCAAATACAGTAGAGAGATGATCTAACTTTAATGTGTGAATTACCAGGCTGAATTTAAGAATACTTTGGTTGTTGTTTTGTATGGTTCTCTTATAGCACAATTTCTGTTATAAATCTGGAAATTTTTTAAAAAGTGAGAGTAAAGTGTCTTGTTTTTTAATTAAGTGCCTAAAATGGCATTATGAAATATTTAAAGACATATCCCTTTAGACTTATTAATCCTAACACTCCCTTTCTCCGACAACAAAACAATCAAAACTGCACTTTCCTTTTGAAAAAGTAAAAAAATGTGCTTTTGTGTATCATAGCAGATGAAATCATTAATGTGACTGATACAGTCTTTTCAATGAGTGTCTCAGGTTCTTTTTTAAATGTTGCAGTAATTGATGGGATATGTGTGCTTGCATAAGAATGTCCTTTTAGAATGAAGATGTGAGAACCAAATTCTCAGCCATGATTATGGAATTAATGGTGTGGAACTCTGTTAGTCTGAGGAATAGTGAGTTCATATAAAACACTACTTGAAAAATAATAATTCTTGAATAGTTAGATAAGAGGTTTAAATATCATATTCTGCCTGCAATTCTGAAAAAGATCTGAAAGTGTTTATGCAAGTGCAGGCCTTGAGACACTTTTCTTGTGGAGTTCTCTGGTGCTGCCTGTGGAAGGGCTGATAACCATTGCATTAGAATTCATCACATACAGTTGGTCTTAGCTGTAATAGATGACAACCTTCTTTAATATTTTATATTCATTTATGAGCTCTTTTAATATACTGAAGAGTTGACTGTTAGAATGAGCTTTATACTGTCAATAAAATTTAGGGAAGCATTTAAGCAAATTCACCAAGGCAGCAAACTAAGTATTCTAACTAATTTGATTGAAGGAGTTGTATTTACTGCCTATGGTTACTTCAACCCCCCAAATTAAAGCAGGTCTATATGGATGTATGCACTCTAGTGTCACAATTTTATTATAATTTTTAATAACGTGCAATTAATACTTGAAGCAACATCAAATAACAAATCGCCGAGGACGAACATTGTTGTCAACACATTCCTACATAATTTAAACAATGGCATAGGAAAAGTAATTAGCTTGACAATAAACCAAGCTAACTCCTCTCCATATTTGCTCCTTGGCTGATAATGAAATAATCAGTAAATGAATGCCTGGGAATCAGTGCTGAACGTGTGTGCTGTTTAAATCAGATGTTCTCAAAATGAGAAAAATTATTTCTGACTTGATAAATGAGCTGTGTTCATATGATTAAAACTGGTCACTGTGAAAAACGGATAAAGTTGGATCCACCCTTACTGCTTGGAGAAATATTTGAAGCTTTATAAAGCACTGCTGTGAGGGCTTACAGGAGCAACTTCCCCATTAGACTGGAATTTATCATAGGGTTAAATTTAGGAGGAATCCTGAAATATTGTAGTAGCATCTTGGTGGCTGAATACAACTGAATTGGTACAAAAATGTCCCCCTATTTGCCCTTCACCTCCCAAATGTTCCATAATAAAGGACTTCTTCCTGTGGCCAGTGAAAGTGTATGTGAGTTAAAGAATATTCTAGCAGGACTCTCAGAATTTGAGGGCAAAGGGACTTGTGTGCTGACAGGTACAACATATTTTTTGATCTTATTGAATGGAAAGTATTGAGGGGCACGGAGAGTGTAAAATAGGAATGTTGCTGTATGGGTTTAAAGAGGATTTTAGGGCTACACCCCCCCTTTTATTCATCTCTCACTATTGGCTTAATCTATATTTTAATAGATTTATCTTTATGCTATTGAGTGTCATAGTCAATTTATGGCTTTGTCACTGTGACACGAGCATGATGGATTTCAAATGCTGATCATCATTCCTCACTCAGTGCTACATGGCTTTGCACACAGGGTGCAGTTTAGGTGTTAAAACACTTGCACAGCAGGTGAAAAAAAATGGTTACACACAGTTGGCTCTTGCAGGAAAATAGGTTATACAAATTTTTCTTATGCTAAGTCATGATTGTCGCTTCTGACATAAATCAGTGAGGCATAAGCACATCTGATACTGCTCACATAGCTCATAACAGCCTGCTGAGGAAGCTGAATGATTTTCAATCTGCAATTTGCCTCATTTCTGGTAGACTTCCACCTGACTCGTTACTGAAAAATCTAATCAGAAATCAGTCTTGCCATGTTGTTCTTCTTTTACAACAAGGGTGACTGCGAGGTTTTTCATTATGTTTCCAAAAACTTGTCCTTTTTCATGAATCAGCCTTGATTTCCCATAGCTATCCATATTTCCTTGGAGCTGTAAATTAACATTTCAGTTGTGAAAAGCAGTTTATTCTGCCTCCCCTTGGAGCACAAAGCAAACCCAGCTCAGGTCCCTCTGGCTCATTTTTGCTGTTTTGGCTGAACTGTGGCAAATTGTCTGTTCCTACTGCTCTGAACATTTTGAGTTGTGTAACAGAAACCATTTCCTGGCAGCTGTTTCTGGATGATTTGGAGCCATCTCATGTCTTTGGAGGAAGCAGCTGTACCTCTCCTCTGTTCCCTACCAGCCTTTCATTAGCAGCGTGCATGTCACAGACATATTTTCTGGAAAAAAAAAAGAAAGATTAAATAAAAGAAGAAAAGTAGAAAGAGCTAACAGCTCAAAAGCATTAAAAAGCCACAAATTAACCTCAGCCTAAGTGTTTCAATTAAGAGCTGTGGTCAAGACATTCCAAAACTTTTCTCAAAATTGTTTGATAACTATCAATAGATTATTAATAATTCTTGATGGATTTTCTTTAGTAGTTCTTGGTTTCAAAATTCTGCAAGCCTGTTTCAAAACCAAAAGAGACTTTCAGAGATGTCAAAAAGGAACATCTTCAGTCCATAGGCTTTCTCCTGAAACTCAACTGTTTAGACTTAAAACAATAGACTTTCTTTACATAGTTTTTTGCACTTTCTTATATTGTAAGCTTCTTTTAGTAATGATAAAATTTGATGTTAATCATTCCACATTAGCACTTGATCGAAGTTTTGATTAATAACAAATAAACCTCTCAAGAAGTGTTTGTTCTCTCTTCTGCATAGACCCAACAGAAGAATTTACAAACACTTTTTTTTACATTTAATTTAAATAAAAAGAGTGAAATGTCACACACATATTTTCTGAAAAATCCTTTGCCAGGATCTTTTCTCCTGAGAAGCTGGGAAGCTTCAGCTTCTCCATTTTTTGCTGCTTTGGAATGTGATTTGGAGAATTGTTTACCCAGCATGTGAAATTGTTTTTACTTGATGACCAATGACA
>JAWWEY010000002.1:478352-497906 GCA_035582745.1 Loriotus luctuosus
ATGTGAAATTGTTTTTACTTGATGACCAATGACAGCCACCTGTGTCGAGGCTGTGAGCAGTCACAAGATTTTATTATTCATTACTTTCTTTGCTAGCCTTCTGATGTCTCCTTTTTCTTCAGTACAGTTTTAGTATATAATTTTTAATATAATATATTATCATAAAATAATAAATCAGCCTTTTGAAACATGGAGTCAAGATTCTCATATCTTCCCTTTTCAGGGAAATAATAATCCTAGTGACAATAATTTTTAACCTCATACGATGGCATCTGATGGAGGATTTGCATGATATTAAGTACCAAGGTTTGAAAAAAAAAAACAAACAGTAATTTTTATGTTTTGAGAGAAATTCAAAAATTTGGGGGTTTTTTGGGTTTTTTTGTTTTGATTTTGGAGAGTGAAAAAAACCAATTGAGCTGTTTTATTTCTTTTAAAAAACATTTATGTCATGTTAATAATGTCTCTTTCTTTAGATCATTTATTTTAAAATCTTAGTAGAACTTAATGGAATGAGAAAAAATAATTTAATCTGGCTTAATCAATTGCTTTCATGGTTCTACTACTCA
Organism: Loriotus luctuosus; assembly: GCA_035582745.1. Classification (NCBI taxonomy): domain Eukaryota; kingdom Metazoa; phylum Chordata; class Aves; order Passeriformes; family Thraupidae; genus Loriotus; species Loriotus luctuosus. The sequence goes on from JAWWEY010000002.1 coordinate 478,922, forward strand.
AAGTAGTTAGTTTTAAATGGCACTTCTGTGGATAATTCTTCTTTTTAAAAGCGTCACAAAACCTAGAAATAAATAATAAGTGGGGAGGGAGGTTTAGTGGCTGAAAGAGAAGATTAAAAGTATTCCTGCAATGAAAAAATCCAATTTACTGATTTTATCTTTGTGATTTTGTAGCTTGACATATCCTCTATTGGGGTAGCACTATCCTACAACCATAGTTTATGATAACTTTTGATCAGAAAGCTCAGTGAAGTTGTTTGCTGAAGTCTCTTAAAAAAACCTCTGAGACTGATATATTATTCATGCACCATTTAGGAAGGATGAGCCTTTTTTGATAGTTGCATTTTTTCCTGGATTATCATTAGGTTATTTGTTCCCCTTCATTTTTAATACAAAGGCTGGTTGCAAGGTCTGATCCTACAAATCCTTTTGGGCACCTTCCATTATTCACTCAGATTTTCACACAATTCTTTGGATATTCTAGGGCCTTCCCTGAACCTGAGGGATTCAAGAAGAGCTTTTGGATGTGTTAGGAAGTGCACATGTGACTTACAGTAAGCTAGAAGAGGAGCTTAGTCTTAATTAGAAACGCTGTGGATGTTGCAGCTCTCCTTTGTTACAGCTCTTTCCTTGTTTTATTCATCAAGTTTACTTTCAGCATGGTGCTCATTTAACATGAAGCTTTGCACGCCTGTACTGTCACCCAGGCTGTGAGGTAGTGTGATTAATAATGTTATTGAATGAAATGCAGGCATTCCACATCATGCTGCATTATCACAACGTGGGAAAGCTCATCTTCACCCAGCAACGAGGGAAAACACCTTCCCAGCCCTGCTTCAGCCTGGGTAGCACCAACACCTGTCTGAGGCACTGTGGAGAGTGCTGTGAGCTCTGCAGAGCTTTTTGCAGCTCTCAGGAATCCTCTCCAGGATCCTGCACCTTGGCAGTGTCAGCAGATGTTGGAGCCCCTGTGCCAGCTGCCCCCAGCATCACCCTGGCCCAGATGCTCTGGCACATCCTTCAGGGCGCCTCGAGGTACAAGGCTTTTTTTTCTCTTTTAATCTCTTGGCTAACAGCCCTAAATGGGATAATTTTTTTATTTTGACCTGTTTGCTCTCTGAGTTAAAAAGGGCAAATGTTTTTCTTAGGAGCTAGTGGGAGAAGAAATGAGTGAGAAGTTTAAAGGCTGTAAACACCTAGCTGTGATAATGACTGGCTTAATTAGTGCTGAGCCTTCCTGGTGTTACTCAGCAGCAAAACAGACTACTAATGGTTGAATTGAAGGAGAATAAATGTGCCTGTCTAATATCATGCTTCTTTTTTCATTAATTTTGTCTAATTTAGCCAACTGCTCCCTTTTTAGTAGAGTTCAGGGTAAAAAAATCTTTAACTGTGTAATTAGTGTACTTTTGTCCTGGCAGCTCTAATCTCAGTGCTCAGCCCACTGATACCAAGTTATCAGCCAGCACCTTAAATGGAACTGGTGAGTTTAGAATTAAAAGCTTGGTGATGTGGGATATGCCAACATCATCCTCTGCATTTTAGGAACCTGTATCAGCATCTGAAAAGAAAAACCTTTGTAGACAGTTTCCCTGGGGGAGCATGAACCCAGATACCCAAACTGAAGGACTGTATTGCAAATATGCTAAAACAAATAGAACCAAAGTTGAGAAAGAGGGGATTGTTGGCAGGAGTCTGTGCAGCTGCTAGTTCCGTACCTCTTTCTGAAAAACCCCTTTTCCTGTTCCTTTTGTTATTTGTTGCTAGTGAGAAATGCAGATATAGAAATTCACATTTTAGAAGCATTTCTGTAAAAAGTGGTATCTATAGCACAGCAAAGTGTCATATATTGGGAAATAGGGAAATGTCTTACATTTGTATAAGTGATTATATTTCAAAGGTTTAAAAAAACTAGATTTCTTTAGGAGTTTAGATATAAGCACATTGAATTTAATTAAGGCACTTTTGAAAGTAAATATTGTTCTGTGAGCCTTATATCATCAACTAATAAAAAAGGACACATCCTAAGGTAATTTCCTAAACTTAGTTAATATTGTGACTATCTGTATAGCTATAAAATATGCAGAAACCATTTCTCCAGTTCCCTCTTGCTCAGTTTTGCAGATGTGCAGATGTTAAATAAGCTGACTACACAAAATACTGTTCTTTTCTAAACAGAGATAAACTGCAGCTCCCTTCCTTCTATCAGAATTGCTTTTTTTGTAATTTCACAAACTGTTCTCTGTAGGCACTAGGAAAATTTGGTAGTGGCCAGTCTGTGACCATGAGATTTTTCCATGATGTAGGAACTGTTCCATGCCCACTTCTTTGGGCTCCAGGCAGTGGCACTTGCTGAGGGAGTGCCCAGCTGGGGCAGAGTAGAAGTTTTCTCCCTGGGTTTTGAGGTGTTTTTAAAGGTGTTGGTCTCTTGGTTTCAGTCTGCACTTCCCTAGTGAGTCCCATTTGTGGAGCACTGGGGGGACTGCAGGTGGAAAAAATGCAAAGTTCAAAGTCAGCTGTGTTTCCAGAACCTTCATCAAAACATGCAGCTGCTGGCCTGAAATTTCAAAATGGGGGAGAAAAATTGCTGCCACTGTCATATTTTCTGAAAAATCCCTTTGCCAGGATTTCTTCTTCTGGGAAGATGAGAAGTGTCAGAGAAAAACTAGTATTATCTCATGTGCTCCTCCCTGTTTGGCTGCTTTGGAATGTGGCTGGACGTTGTTTACCAACAGGTGCATGTTGGGTTGGTTTCATGTGAATTGTTTTTACTTAATGACCAATCACCATCAGCTGTTTCAGACTCTGAGGAGTCAGTCATGAGTTTATTATTATTCTTTTGTAACCTTCTTTCTGTATTCTTTAGTATAGTTTTTAGTACAGCATTCTTTAATATAAGTACATAAAATAATAAATTAGCCTTCTAAGAACATGGAGTCAGATTCTCGATTCCTCCTTCGTCCTGGGGACCCAGCAAATACCACAAACTGCAGCTTCAATTATTTTTCGATTATATAAAATATTTCAATTACTATTTTTCCTTTCACGGTGCACCAAAGATTTTATTCAAAATTTCATTGGCAACATGCAAAAAAATGCACAAAACAAATTGTCTGGCATTTTTTGTTACCTTATGTAGCTAATATACACGACAGGAAACTGATTTGAATAAACAGGAGTTCATAATTCAAGCAATGCTTGGTGGAAAACCTTGGCATGGGGTAAGATATAAATTTAAATGAACAAGTCTGTTAGCCTCCTGAAATGGGCCTGTAACAGAAATCTGCAGGCAGATTTGTAAATAGAGAAGCAACATTAGTCACCCCTGTAATGGAAAATGTCTAATATGGTGCATACATTTATCAGGATAATTAGATTGCAAAAAGTTACCAGATGGCATAGAGGTTTATATGGGTTTCAAATGAATTAAGGTTGTAGGAGCCCACAGAGAGGCTGTTAAAAGGCAATTCTGTACATAAACTGTGAAATCTGAAGAAGTAAGCAAAAATACTCTTTGTTGAGGGAATAGTTAAAATAATTACAAAATAAGTAATGAAACTCTGAGGATCTGGTTTTTTCCAAACATGAACATTAGCATAGCCTTGTTAACATGCTGTTTTCAGGTTTATAGTAAAATATCAGTTTGGAAAATGCAGTCCCTGGGCTTAGAAAATGCTCAGGTACAGAATAAAAATACTCTATCTAGTGGTCAGCGATATCTATTAAAAACAGCTTTGTTCTATTGATGTCTGAAACCCTGTACAGTTTAAATTTTTGGGAGTGGTGAACAAATGCTGGTATTTTAAAACCTGTTTTACTGTGCCTCATCTTTTTGAATGTTAAATAAATCTTGCACAAGTGAAATAGCAGAGGCAGTGATAAGTTTTGACAACTGCTTAAGAAATAAGGGAATATCACAGTTTTGGTAACAGATGTGTGTCTTGTGTACATTGTGCTGCCAACATGGGAGATAATTTCATTTATTTTGTTCAGGAGTTAATTTGAACCTGAAGGCAGAGGCCCTGGAGATGGCAGGTGTGGATGAGTCTTTGAGGAAGGCTGAAATTAAAGAGTTGTCAGACCTTGCCTTTTTCAGAAGATGCTGATGATATTTATGTGTTTATGACAAGTACTGGGCATCACTGCAGTTTCTTGCAGTCTTTCACTCATGCATCCATAATAAGCCAAATAAGTCTGCATGGGATTTATTGGAAGTTGGACAAGAATTCAGGAAAAAGGGAAGAAACTCTTGGAAATGTGTTTTGTCAAAAATGTCTTGCAAATGTCTGGTTTAACATCTCTGGGGAAACTGTGTCAGGCTAGAAAAATAGATATGAATGTTATTCAGAAACTGCTCCAAAATCATGAGTGTAATGAAGGTAGACATCTCCAGTCAGTGTGGGCTACCAACATTTTGACACGTTCAGGTTCTATTTCTCTAGAAAAAATAATCAATGACTGCACCTGTTTGCTGTGTTAGGGTAGATTTACTGCAGATTTGTGCTGCAGCATATGTGCAGGTCTGGTAGGCATTTCCCTCTGATGGTTTGCACTGTCTGTGTTGATAAAGTGCTGTTATTTTTCTGTTAAATATAGCAATTAGGGGACTTGTATTAGATGGCTGGAGAGACTGTAAGTGTGAACTGAGAATCAGGTAATACAGGATTTTCCCCTAGGTTCTTTTTTTATTGGCCTTTTGTATGTCTGGAGACAAATCAGTCATTTCTGTGTCCCAGCTCTTTCATCTGTTAAAATGAAGCTAATGGTGGTGATTTCCTACATTAAACACTTTCATACCACTAATCCAAGCTGCCACTTAAGAGTTAAGTGTTACTTATTACTAAATTCCCCACTTCTACAGTGATCCCTGTGCAGAATTTAAGCCTTGAGCTCATGCTTCACTGACTTCCCAAATTGAAATAGACTGAAGCATATGTTTAACATCTGTCTTTAATTGGGGACCTATAGATGGAGAAGAAGCCACAAAGCATTTCGAGGTCTCTGAATTCTAAATTTGCTTCTTCCCAGTGCAGAGCAAAACTCCTGGTTGCCCTTCCTCATGGGAATATTACAAAGCCCAACTTTCTAAGCAGTCTTTTCCAAGAGGGGCTGTGTTTGCTGTCTGAAAGCTTTATTAGCAAAACCAGTTTGTGAATGTATTTAAATGCATTCACGTAGCTTGCTAGTTTCCCTACTCTGAAATAGGAAGACAGTCCTGGGCTGTTTATTGAATATATGGTAGGGGGGGTTTTTTTTGGGGGTTTTCTTGGTTTGGTTTTTTTTTTTTTGAGATTGTATTCATATTTTCCCCCTCAGTAATTCTATGTGTTAATTATTTGTTGGTTTTCAGCTGCTGGTTGAGTTGATACTGGTTTGGCATGGAGGTCTTATATACATGATAGTGGCAACAACTGGCTCTGGTCAGTGTCCTCTTATACTGTAATATTTCATACCAGATAATCACCTCCAGCATCAAATATAAACTCCTCAATTATTCTGTTTATTATTACTGCAGTCTCAGATCCCATATAAGATTGCTTTTGCCCAACTTATTTTACAACAGAAAATTTTAGCAGCTGACATAACCAAAAAGCAGAAATAGCAGAAAAATCAGTGTAACTTTATGCTCCTCTTCAAAAAGCAGGAGAAAATATCCTTTATTCTTAGGGAAGCAGTCATTGTGCTTCTGATACAGAAAGCATTCTATAACACATATTCAATGTTCCATAGGCTGTTGTGGTCTGTGAATTAAATATCTGTTAAAATTGTGCCCTTTTGCAAAGGACAAAGGAAGTCACATTAAGTAAAATGCCAGAGCACTGTTATTCCCTAGGCTCTAATGTGTGTTGAGGGATCTTTTTTTGATTGTTAAAGAGCATTCTGCACTTTTAGCAGGGAAACTTTTAATGATCCATATCTGAATGGTTCTGCCAGATAGAGAGAGGCCAAATCCCTCCAGAGGCTGTGTGGGATTGGCACCTCGATCCTGGGGCAGCTGCATGTGCTGGGAAGAGACTTTGCCTCTCACTATGAGCATGCACTAAACAGTTTGCAGGAACCACTTCAACATGAGAGAAGAAAGTGATTTTCAGAGCTGCTTTGTCTCTCTTTACAGCCAGATTTTTACATGTAATTAATTTCTTTGCTCCAGGTGCGTTTTTTAAAGAATATTTTGAAAATTGGAACACATTTTAGTCATGGTCAGTGTTTTTAATGATTTGGTGTTGGTACTAGGATATGTCCCACTATAGGCATCAAAATGAATTAAGATGAAAGACCTGCATAATAGGTCTTGAGCAAGATTTGCAACAGAAGGCTAAAAATCATATGTAATTTGAATCCAAATTCAACTAAATCTGTGGAGATTAGAAAGTGACTGGCATCTCTACTTTGAGGGATGACTGACATGCTTCCTTTGTTTAGCAGCTTTTATAAAAGGAATTTGCTGCTGCTTTTTAGTATTTTGAAAGCACTAATCTAATTGTTAAGTGGCTAGAAATGTACAGACCATCAGGCTGCTTACTTAGTAAATGAATTTTTTGCAGGGATGCCATAAAGAAACGCAGTACAATAAAGCTTGCTGAAATTGCTGCAATGAACAAAGAGATTAAATGCATTATCTTCAATGTGACAGCTACATTTTGTTCTCTGGGGAGTGTTTTGAAGCATTTATTCTCTGCCAGAAAAAAAAACCCAAAAAAACAAACCACCAACCCTTTTGGTGTGACACATTGAAGTTTCACATAAGAAATACTAGTGTAAAATTAGTAGACCTCACCATGAATAATTTAAGATTCCTAATTTTATCTGAAGCTTGTCTTTACAAATTAAGTTAATGGTAAACTTAATGGTAAATACTGATTTGAATGAAATAATAGACTTTTTTCTTCATGAAAAATTTAAATACTGAGACCAATTAGAGAAATTAAATGAGAAAGGACTAAAATTGCTAAACTAATAATTTTATTCATACTTCTAGCCAAACCATCCTGTAATTGACCCACATGGCTAATAGAAAGAGCAGAATGTAGTTTGAAAGCAGCGACGAGTATCTGGTGACATTAAGTTGTCCCTGTGCCACGTGATTACTGAAACCACTCAATGGCCTGGCCTGGGCTAAAGCCAGGCTTTGTGCAGTTAAGCACAAGTTATGTTTTAGAGGAAACTGAACTCTTTAAGTACTGCTGCCACAGGAAATCTGATGAACAGTGAACAAAGGCAGATAGTGAGGGTTCTCCATGGTGCCTTGTGCAGGCTGACCTAGAACAGAGGCTGGACAGAGTTAAAGAATAAAGTAGGGATTTACTAAAAGACCTCAATGGATCCACCTTGGGCAGCACAAGAGCCCAGCCAGGGCTACACCCAAGATGAACCAAAATGGTCACAAAATGGACCACTGGTCACAAGGTCTCTCACTTTGATCAGTTCTGCTCCATTTGCATATTGGAGTTAATTGTCCAATTCCAGCTTTAGGTTATGAAGTCCCATCCTGCTTGTTTTTCTCTCCTCAGTCCACATTGTTTCTGCTCTTGGGCCTGAGATTTGTCCTTGGTCCCCAGCTAAGGCAGGAATTGTTTTGTGTCCCTGCTCTGTCCATCACCTAATCACCATCCCCTAATCTGAACCCCAGACCCACCCACTAAAGCAGCACAGAATCTGAAAAATATCAAAGCTAAACCTGAGGCATCACCAGGAAGCCCTTCCCAAGGTCCTCACCCCAAATCCAGAGCAGGACAGCCTTGGGAAGTCCTTCCCTGACACACACCAGGCCATGCCAAGGCCCAGCACTCAGCCAAGCAATTTGGTTCATCAAAGAGAAACATTTTGGCAGTGCCTGGAGGGAGGTGGGAGCCCAGGAGCAGCACAGGACACTGCAGCAGCTCAGCCCTGGCTCAGGGCACAGCTCTTGGTGCAGCTCTCATGGACTGCATCACTCCTGGCTCAAACTCCATGAAAAGTTCAGCTCAATTGTACTTTCTGGAAAGTGAAGCCATAATCAATGCATGAGCAGGCAGGCTGGTTCTGCTCCAGCACAGGCAGGATTCATTCCCATCGGATGGGAAGCAGCAGGATCTGTCTTGCACTCATTAGCTGTTACTCAGCTCCTCAAGGAGCAAACACCTCATGTGCCATTTTTTGGTCAGAGCTGCCTGATCAGTCATCCCCAGTGCCTCAGGGGAAGTCATAAATGCAGGACTTTTGCTCGCTGGAAGGGGTGGGTGGGAACCTGATGCTCCAAGCTCTGCCCAGAACAGGAAACAAAACCTGCCAGAAAGGTTCACCTCGAGCTGGCTCATGAATCACCTGCAGCAGGAAAGGACCTTCAAAGGCTGTGCCCAGAGGCACTGGCAAGCACAGCTACACAAACAAGGTTGTGAAGATCAGCTCCAAAAAGCCACCTGAGCTTTGTGGCTTCACCCCAGCCTTGCCTTTGCCTTGTTTGCCCAGCAGCTCATCCAGAATCAGGTTGGATAATGGAATAAATCCCTTCCACTCACTGGTGGAGCAGAGGAATGGTGGAGCACAGCTCACCCCCTGCCAGCACAGCCTCCAGCTCCTCCAGAGGATCCCATCACCCTGGGTTATTCACTGGGGACAACAAGAGGACAATGCCATTATTTTCCTGCCCCCAACATGGAAATGTGCTCAGGCATTAAGGTGAAGCTGCCAGGCAGCCATGGGAGGTATAATTAATAATCCCTTGCTTATTAAGGCCTCTGGCATCTTAAAGAAATGCTGACAACATTCCATGAGGGTGAGTCCTTCCCCTTGAGCTTACCCTGAGCAACAGGGCCTGACTTTTAATAAAAGCAGGGTGGGTTTGGGATGTATTGCAGAAATGTCACTCAGGGGCCACCCATGCCACCTGAGGGAAAGGATTCAAATATGCAACCCTCAGATTATTTGACTCAGGTTGGTTTAAAGGCTTTTCAGGACTTTGTATTTTGTCTTGCTGAAAGAGAAAAGGATGAGGAGTCACCTTTTTCCCCTTTGGAGGATCCCAGTGCTCCCCTCCAGCCAGGAGATAACTCAGGGGTTTGTTCAGATCTCCTCCCACTTCTCCTTGTCCAGCAGCAGCTGAAGAAACATCCATGTGCTCCCAAGGACAGGAAGGTGCAAGGAGACACCCCAAGGAAATTTGGATAAATAGAGCCAGTGGAGAGTCTGTGCTGGGCTCCCCCCACAGCACCCCAACCCTCCCAGCACAGCTGGCACCAACGATTGCACCAGCCTGGAGAGTTTTCAGCTGATGTCAAAGCCCAGCTGGACACAGTTAGCTCAGTCTAAGCCTAATTGTGCACAAAAAAAATAAATCCAAAAAGCGAAAATCTGCATGTGCTTCAGTGACCAACTACTGTGAGCAGGCAGGGCCAGGGGATCTCTTCACATTCTTTGCTTCAGCAACTGCAAGTAAATGCATCAACATCTCCTCAAGAGCAGAGCAGAAGTCAGGACAAGTCCCTGCAGCTGCAGGAATCTGTGGGAAGGTCCCAGCAGACTGTGGGGGCTTTATGTTTCAGGAATGAGGGAGGTTATGGTGACAATTAAAAATCAAAAATGGAGAGAGCTGGCAGAGCTGCACTTCCCTTCAGCAGGGCCCAGATCCTGGAGTTAAACACAGGTGTTTTCATGCATTAAGGGAGGTATTAAACAAGAAAACTGCATTAGGTGAGGTTTTAAACACAGGTATTTCATGAGAAACCTGGACTGAGGTGTTAAACACAGGTGCTTTCATGAGAAACCTGCATTAAGCAAGGTATTAAACACAGATATTTTCATGAGAAACCTGCATTAAGTGAAGTGTTAAACAAAAATGTTTTCATGAGAAACCTGCTTTAAGTTAAACACAAGTATTTTCATGAGAAACCTGCATTAAGGAAGGTTTTAAACACAGGTGTTTTTGTGAGAAACCTGCATTAAGTGAGGAATTAAACACAGATACTTTCATGAGAAACCTGCTTTAAGTGAAGTGTTAAACACAAATGTTTTCATGAGAAACCTGCATTAAGTGAGGTATTAAACACAGATATTTTCATGAGAAACCTGCATAAAGTGAGGTATTAAATACAGATATTTCATGAGAAACCTGCATTGAGTGAGGTCTGGGCAGCACACAAACAAACTGCTGATAGGGACTGAGAATGCCAGGATGGTTTGGGTTGGAAGGAACCTCAAAGTTCATCCTGTTCCACCCCCTGCCATGGCCAGGGACACCTTCCACTGTCCCAGGGGTCTCCAAGCCCTGTCCACCCTGGCCTTGGACACTTCCAGAGCTGGGGACTCAATCATGGTGAACCCCATCATTCCTGGGAACACCCTGAGCCCCTGCCCCGCCAGCAGCTGCAGGAGAGGGGAGAAAAACCAGAGTCATCCTCCTTTAATGAGGATCCAGCATTAATTGTTGATCTCAGTCAGGGCCAGCTGAGCTGGAAGGTGCTGAGATGTTGCTCAGAAATGATCCAACACTGATGGGTCTGACAGGGTGGCACCAAATCCATGGTGGCAAACACGTCCCTGCACAGGTCACCTGGGGTGGCAGCTCAGTTCTGGGCTTTAAAGGGGGACAGGGACAGCAGAGAAGCTCCAGGAGTAGCTTTGTGCCTGCTCTGCTCTCCCTCCCACATGAGGAGTTCACAAAAACACCCCCAGGCCTTGCAGATACAATCTGGTTTGTCTCCCTTTTTTAAATTTTTTTTTTTTGGACATCCCAGGGGTATCCCTTCCCTGTCACTTTGCTGGATCAGCTTCTGAAGTGATACTTACAGGAGTTATTCATGAAGTGAACAAGGGGTTTCAGAGTCGAACATGAAATTGCTTTTATCCGCTGCGCAAAATGACAAATCAGGCAGCAGCACTGATGACTCCCTGGGAAAATCCACCTCCAAGAGGGCTCCATGAGGGTTCCTAATGCAGTCAGGGGAAGGAGGGAGGCAAAACAACGGCCAGGAAGAGCTGCCTGGTCTCAAACATGCCCCAGAGCAAGTGTTCTCAGCTTGTTTGCTAATCTCTTGTGACCGATTGCTGAACCAAAATCTTCCTTCCTGGACAGAGAAGGGAAGAAAAAACCCAAAAAGGGCAACATTTTGGCAATAAATAGGATGTCAATTAACCATGAGAGCATTCACCTGCACAATCAGCTCGAGGAAGAGCCAGGACTCAGCACAGCCCTGGTGGCTGTGATCCCCAGGGAGGTGAAATGTCAGAAACCTCCAAAAGCAAAGAACAGCTTTCACAGGGAGGTCACAGTGCATCTTCTCTTAGCTAATTGTTTCTTTTTATTTAGATAAATAAATAACAGCTGTCACTGTGGCTTGTAAATGGATTTGGTGAGAGAAATCTGTGGGATGAGTTAATTCACAGAGCAGTCTCTGGCTCTGTCCCACCTTGTCTGGCTGAGCAAAGGCAGCTCAGATCACCTGGACACTTTACAGCTCTCCAGGGCCCCAGCACCTGGGGGAGGAATGTAAATCCTCAGATTTTTGTTGAAAGCCAGAACTCAGGACTTTCTGAAAAGGAGATCCCTTGCACAAATGTGGGTTGTGTCCCTTCAGCCTTGGGCAGGGAACACATCCAGCCTGGCCAGAGATGGGGTTGGGATTCCCTGCTCCCATCCAGGGCTCCTTCTCCCACCTCCAGCTGAGCAAAACCTCATCCACATCAGAGCATGGGCTTTCAGAACTTCCCCAGGACAGACTGACTGATTATGCAATTAAGACATAACACAATCCCAAGGAAAGGCAGGGAAGCATCTTAACTAGATTTCCCCCCTAAAAGTTCTGTTTCAATGACATTTTAAAGAGTCAGGAAATTCAACAAAATGTTTTGAATTGTGGAGCTTCTTTAAATTTCATTGAGAGAAGAGAAAGGGAAAATGGTGCACAGGGGCTGTTTCTTAGTCACATCCAGGTTGTTGGATTAATTCCTGTGGCTGGATTTCCTTCCTTAAAGAACAGAAAAATGGAATAATTTCTTCATTTCATTATAAGCTGATGTTTTCTACAGAGAAAATCCAGGCATAGAAAGGAACTCCCCCAACACCCAATGTCAGCTTTGCAGAGCAGCAAGAATTCACTGGGAGGAAGTGCCTGGATGCAGCCAGAGCCTCTAGATTGATGCCAGGCTCTGGTGTGACCCACTGGGCACCTTCATTGTGGCCCATAAAGCATTTTGGGATGATCCTGTCCCTCTGTGTGTGTCTGCAGCAGCACCCCCAGCCCGTGGCAGCCTCCTGGGAATGGTGAGCTGAGCACACAGATGCACACATGGGCTGAAATTGCAGCTCCTGGGCCAGCTCCAAAACACAGGTGGTGATTTCTGGACCCTGGATATGTTATCTGCTGCAAAGCAAAAATTACAGTGATCAAGCAGAAAGGAGCATTATCTTCCTTCCATCATCCCCCCCACTCTGGAAACCCTCAACAGGTCAGCTGCTGCTGAGCCAGCCCTGATCAATCACTGCAAACACTAAAAGCAGGGAGATATCCTCCTTCCAGCCATTTGTCAAGTGGAACCTGGCAGGTTTTAGTCCTTTTATTAGTTCTGCTTGTGAGAGAAATTCACTTGAAGCCAGTGCTTAATGCAGTGAGGACACAGCACATATTTCTGTAGGAGAGAGAGAGATGTTATCCAGCTGGGAGCAGGGGTGGGGAGGGAATTAACAAAGCCTTGGGCTGGAAGAGAGAGGAAAAGAGAAGAAGAGAGGTGTCCCTTGCCTCGACCTGCTGTCCTGGACACACATTCCTTCATGCTGCACTGCAGCCTCTCTCTGAAATGTATTACAAGTGGGGAGAAATAAAGCAGGTGTGTGGTGGTGGAAGGAAGCAGACAACCTGTCTGGGGGCTTCTTGCTGCTCAGAGTGACTTCAAGAAAATGTTAGAAAGTCTCTTTTCCCAGCCTGGTGCTACAAGAAAGAGTCAGGGCTCTTCAGTTCTGGTCTCAAGGTGGTTTATTGTTCCTTATCTATAAAATATTATCTTCTGTCCTGCTGAGGTCCATTCAGCAAGACAGTCCAGGTACTCTGTCTGCCCCTGGGGTGGTGTTATGTCTTTATATTAAAAATTACCTGTACAATATTTACAATTACCTTCTAATACCTATCACCTATGTTAGACAGTGAGCTTCTACTCTAAACCAATCTAAAAATGCCAAAATCACAGCAGAAGATGGAGGCCAAGAAGAAGAAGAAGGAGAAAGGCTGGACATGCCCAGATCCTTCCATCTTGCTCCCTGAACCCCCATTCTAGAAAACCCCAACAATCTATTTCCCACTTCATGATAAATTCACTATTATTCTACTTAACTGTCATGGCTTGCAGATCTTCATCTAAGGTTGGTAACTTGCTCCATGGGTCATAATCAAACCTACAGGGGAATTTTGGGCTCTGTGCTAGGGTCTCTGAGCCCCCTGGCAGGGGTCTTGGCTGCTCAGGACAGCCAGAGGGATGTCCTGGGTTCCAACATGAGCCCAGCACCTGCTGGTTCATCCAGGAGAAATCCTAAACGGAGAGAGAGGATCCAGAGGTGCAGGAGGGGTGGTGCCACGGGCATCCCACTGGCTTTTCACCTGTCCAAGTCCATCCAGACTGCCTGGCATGGATTGTTAAGGCTGGAAAAAGCTTCCAGGACTGTGGTGGTGTTCACAGGGGTCCCAGGACGAGGGAAGAGATGAGGATCTGACTCCATGTTTCAGAAGGCTGATATTTATTATTGTATGATATATATTTATATATTTATTTTTTTATTATTTTATGATATATATTATATTAAAACTATACTAAAAGAATAGAAGAAAGGATTTCATCAGAAGGCTTGAAAGGAATGATAATAAATTCTTGTGTCTGGGACAGAGTCTGAGCCAGCTGACTGTGATTGGTCATTAATTAGAAACAACCACATGAGACCAATCACAGATGCACCTGTTGCATTCCACAGCAGTAGATAATCATGGTTTACATTTTGTTCCTGAGGCCTCTCAGCTTCTCAGGAGAAAAAATCCTAAAGAAAGGATTTTTCAGAAAATATCATGGCTACAATTAGACTAAAAGATTTCCATCAGAATTATTTACTACACAGGATAGGAGTTGTAACTATTAGTATAAGTGATAACTCTCAGTGTAACAGTGCACTGGTTTTGAAACAATATTGAAGCAATTATATAAAAGACAGCAATACCAATTATGAAGTAGATGAATGTCCCTCACCCAGACCAACCCCCACGGGCAAATCTCACTCTGTTCTCCTCTCTCACCTGGGAACCCAGCAGGGATTTGTGGTCCCTGTGTGATGGAGGGTGTGGGTTGATGTGCTAACAAGGGGCCTTCTGGTGGTGCCACAACTGAACATCATGCTCAGGTTGCTCTGCAGGCTTGGGAGGGGAGAACAAACAGCTCAGGGGTGAAGAGAGCCTCTTTGGGTACTTCTGACTCAGCTGGAGCTGTGCCTCTTGAAATACTTTGAGGAGTGAACATTAAACACTCTGATGAGCCAGGGGCTGGTTTCCAGGCAAAATGAAAAGAAATTAAAGTGGTTGGGAGGGGAATTAATGTCCCTTGGGACACCAGCAATGTCAGACCAAGCAGTTCTGTCTCCTTGCTGTTTAAACTGGGCCTGGCCTGCACACAAAGGGTATCTGTGGGATCAGGGGCACAGGAACAGCTGGAGAAAAGCTGGAGCCACTGTGTCCAACTCCCCCTGACCACTGAGGCAATGAGTTCATTCTGAACCAATAATGGTTGTGTGATTAGAGAGCTCCTCAGTGGAAGATCACTTCCAAAGGTCACAGTTGCTGTGTGTTTGCTCCCAGGAGGTCTGTGAAGCCACTCTGGCAGGGGGATGGAGAATATCATGTGCTCCCACAGCCCTGCCAGGGCTCCCCTCACCCTGCTCTCCCTGTGCCCACAGCCCCGTGCTGCTCACCGAGCACCAGGGGAAGCTGCTCTGCCCTGGCCCAGGGGCTCTGTGCTGGCCAGGGCTCCTGGGGGCAGGCAGCACCTGCTGGGGGCTGGCTCTGCAATCTGCGGCTGTTTGGGGGCTGTTTGAGGGGATCTGTGTCTGTTTGGGGGCTCTGTTTAGGAGATCTTTATTTAGGGGACCTGTGTTTGAGGGGGGCTGTGTTTGGGGAGCTGGGTTTGTTTGGGGGCTGTGTGTGGAATCTGTGACTGTTTGGGGGCTGTGTTTGTTTGGGGACTCTGTTTAGGGGATCTGTATTTAGGGGACCTGTGTTTTAGGGAGGGGGTTGTTTTTAGAAAGCTGGGTGTGTTTGGGGGCCTATGTCTGTTTGGGGGCTGTGTTTGGGAAGCTGGGTTTGTTTGAGGGCCTGTGTCTGTTTGGGATCTGTGTCTGCAATCTGTGACTGTTTGGGGGCTCTGTTTGTTTGGGGGCTCTGTTTAGGAGATCTAAATTTAGGGGACCCATGTTTGAAGGGGGGCTGTGTTTGTTTGGGAGGCTGTGTTTGTTTGGGGATCTGTGTCTGTTTGGGAGGCTGTGTTTATTGAGGGAGTGTTTTTGTTTGGGGGCTCTGTCTGTTTGGGGGACTGTGTTTATTTGGGGATCTGTGTTTATTGGGGATCTGTGTTTATTTGGGGATCTGTGTCTGTTTGGGGGCTGTGTTTATTTGTGTTTATTTGGGGATCTGTGTCTGTTTGGGATCTGTGTTTGCACTGAGCCCAGCACAGGAATTTCCCCAGCTCCCCTGCAAGCCGTGGGCAGTGAGTGACCCAGTGAAGAGTCCTGTGCTCAGCAGGAGCCTTTGCAGAGCTGCAGCCCCGGGCTGGGGGGTTCCAGCAGCCCTGGGGGAGCCTTTCCCACCGAGCTGGGGCTCTTTGCAGCCTCTCCTCGCTCTGCCTGCATCCCTGCCTGCCCCTCCCCGTGGCTGCCAGGTGAAGGCAGATCAAAGGGGGCTCCTCACTCGCCAACAAAGAACTTCCACACTCATCCCAGAGACTTTCAACCTAACTGCTCCCTTTGCTCCTTTCATGTCTCCTCTTTGTTTGGTGAGTGCACTAATGCAAGCCCCAAATAAGCATCTGCACTCGTAAGACATGAACAAACAGGGAAAGGATAATAATATCCAAAGGTTTTACAGGAGAGGTTAAAAAGGGAGCCAGGCTACAGAGACTGCTCAATAGTGGTTTGCTTGACTGATGTTACAAAGGCAAAAGACAGAAAAATCCTTGGAAAATACCTCTGAGCAGAGATTGCTCTCTCAGAAAGCCTCACAATTAGGCATGAAAGGAGTCCTTCCAAGCTTCTCAGATGCATTAAAGATGTTATTATGAGATAATTAAGCTACATGGAATAATTTGAGATCCACTCTGTCCCTTACCTGCCCATCTGTTGAGGGCTCTATGCAGAGCTGATGTGAAAGGCCTTGGCAGCCCTCAGGCCATTCCTGGCTCCTGGCTGAAGCGCACAGGGAGCTGAAACGAGCCTTGTGTGTTAATGACACCTGGAGAGGGGCAGCCCTGCACAGCCTGGGCCCTGCCAGCACTGAGTGCTGTCCCAGGACACCTCAGGAGGCTCCAGAGCTGCCTCCCCTTGCCCAGGGATGCTGCACAGGCCAGGGGAGTGAGCTGCCACCACCCCTGAGCCTCTGCTGGGCGAGGCTGCATGAATTCATTCTGAACCCCACTCAGCCACTGATGGGTGAAATAAACACAGGCAGGAGAGTTTTCTGCTTTTTAATGCCTTTATTAAAAGTGATCAGCTCAGGGGGGAAGAACCAACAGGTCACACTCACACCACTGCTGCTCCCAGGAGTTATTCAGAGCAGGAGGAAGAGTGCAACTTTGTCTGCTGGTCTGTAGACAAAGTTGCAGCTTCCATCCTCACGAAGGCATCAGGACATCCCCTTGATTTTCAGTTCAACATTCGAGCTCCTCTGTCTAGCTGATATCTTTGAGGTTAGGGTGAGGGGTAAAAAGGGTCTTAGCGGACACTGGATTCTGTTCCTCACGTCTAGACATCACTTTGATTCATCAATTCCATGCGGGCTCATTGTTTTTAGGGGTTTTAGGGGTTTTTGGCTAGATTTGGTGAGGGGTCTCAAGGGGGAATTCTTAAATATCAACAAGAGGTAGTTAACGAAAACGACTGGTAATTCCAACAACAAACAGTTAGAACTCCACCCTGGCAGCAACTGGCCCAACCTGTGAACTCTGCAACCTTTTTAAAAAATGGGGAGCTTTTTCTACACATAACAATGGTAAGGGTTAGGGTATCTTCTCCAAATCATCTTTGCCATGATTACTCTGCTGCTGAGAATGGGAAGCCAGTGTTTCCTCAAGCAAATGTTGTATGTGGTTGTGGGTTCCTGGGAAGCTAAAAAAGAAATATTTGGCTGCTCAAAGCCCCACAGTGGTGTCAGTGCTGAATTCAAGGAGTTTATTACAGTAAGGCTTTGCTTTTCCTTCCTTACTGGAAGCTCCACGGGGACCTCCTGCCTGCATCTTCATGAAGAGGCACAGTCTGTGTGATCCTTCCTACTGTCCCCAGGTCTGCCCAGCTTTTAAATCCCACACAGTCCAGCCAGAACTCTGTAAAGGGCCTCCTTCATTGCCCGAAGTTGCACTTCAGAGCTATAAAAATTACTGAACCTACAGAAGCCCCATAAAACCAGGGAGGTAACAACGAATGTGATTTGACTGCCAATTCGCCTCTGGAAAAGATCCAGGTAGGGCAAGTCCTGCTGGGTGCAGAAGGTGAGGGGCAGCTCTGTTGATCCCCTGCAGTCTGAGCTCTGGATTGCACTGGGGGCTGCTGCTTTTTCTTAAACCACCAGCCTGTTACAGCTTCTTTCTTCCTTCTCCTCCAAGCCCAGTGTCAATTTGCCCCCAGGATGTTTTTATCCTTATCCATCTGCTGCTATCCCAATACTTAACCTAAATTTCCCCCCTTTCCATTCAATCCAGGTATCATCTCCTCCCAGGAGCCACTGAGGGATCTGGCAGATGGAGTTGCTAATCCACTATTCATCAAGTTGGAAAAATTGTGGCAGGCAGGCAAAGTTCCTGATGACTGGAAATAAAGAAAATATAATCCCCAGGATTCCCACAGGAAAGGGAAAGATCTGGAGAGCTGCAAACAAGCCAGGCTGCAGTGAGGGATCCAAGCACAACTTCTGTGTGCTTGAGGAAGAAGTTCTGTGCTGCTTCCTCTGCACTCCAATGTTCTGCACCTCCAGCAGCACTGGATGCTCTTTCCCCATTGCACTCCCATTAAAAGCAGTGGTGCAGAACTCAGGGTCCTTGCACAGGGGTTTCACCCTCATGAGCTCAGTGGGCTGAGATAAAAATAGGGTTTGACACAAAGGATTTGACTTGAGGTGAAAAGCAGAGAGGTTTCTTGCTGGGATTTGCTGCTAAGGAGATCTGTCACAGACCAAAGGAGATGTGCAGGTTCCCTGATCTGATATTTTCTTTCATTCCTTGAACTTGGCTGAACTCTGTGTATTGTCAAGCATTTCTTTTGTAAATGCATGGATTAATTAGCTGCAGGTCTTCATAAATGTCCTGAGAAAAACACTTTCTGCCTTGTGATGCTGCCTTTAATGTAAAGTCTGTTTGACAGGAGGCTTCAGGAACTTTTGCCTGGTGACTCATCTGAAGCACAGTGGGGAGCCTGCATTCCCATTTAGCTCACTGGATGATGCTCCCTTCCTGTCAGGGGGTGAGCTGTGTTTGATGGCTCCTTTGAAAGGAAACTTCACCCCTCCAGAAGAACTTTAGGGCAGGACTGAGTGATCTAAACGAGCTCCAGCCTCCTTCAAGGCAGTGCTGATGCTCCCAAGCCTGAGGATGGGAATTCCACGGAGCTGCTCAGAGCTGCAGGACTCTGGGAGCTGCTCACCCTCCTCTGGGGCTGTTCTGCACAGCTTCAGGGCACCTTCTGCATCATCCAAAAGTGTGACGGTTGTCACAAGGGTTCTTGGGTGAAGGAAGAGACGAGATCCTTGACTCCATGATCAGAAGGCTTGATTTATTATTT
>JAWWEY010000002.1:498006-517609 GCA_035582745.1 Loriotus luctuosus
AATGGATGCACCTTGGGCAGCACAAGAGCCCAGCCAGGGCTACACCCAAGATGAACCAAAATGGTCACAAAATGGACACCTGGTCACAAGGTCTCTCACTTTTGTAAGTTCTGCTCCATTTGCATATTGGAGTTAATTGTCCAATTGCAGCTTTAGCCCATGAAGTCCCATCCTTCTTGTTTTTCTCTCTTCAGTCCCCATTGTTTATGCTCTTGGGCCTGAGATTTGGATCATTTGTCCTTTTTCCCCAGCTAGAGAAGGAATTGTTTTGTCTCCCTACTCTGTGAAGAGAGCTCACCATCCCCTCATAGGAAGCTCAGACCCACACACTAAAGCAGCACAGAATGTGAAAATAAAAAAGCTAAACCCTGAGGCATCATCCAAACCAGACCAGCAACTCCTTGAAAATTCCTAAAGGCCTGTTTCTGGGCCCCTGTTAGAGAGAAATAAGTGCCTTTAAACATTCCAAGAAACTCCAGTTTCTTTTAGCTCCAGAACAAGGCAAATCCAAGTGGGAATAGGCATGGACCACTCGGAGGGTGTTTATTTTCTTTAATTAATAGCTACTTTATAGTTTATAACATACCACTATTCCATATATGAAGAAACAAAAAGGTAGTCTGTAAGTCCATAAATGTCTTTTTTACTGAGAAAAGTTTTTGTAGAGGCTGTCTTCTCTTGCACCTTTTAGGAACTTTTTTCAGGACGTGCCCCTGTTGGCAATGAGGAACCTGCTGAGTAAAAGCTTATCTTGCAGAAGGAAGGCCACAGGTAGCAAGCCCAGAGCCTCAGATGTGAGAAATGGAAGTTTTAGGCTTGCTAATATAGCTGCTACCTCACTGGAAGACATGAAAAATTCTTTTCAGAACACTAAAATAACCTCACTAAAGCCCTTTGCACCATTTCAGAAGCATGTGAGGCCATGGATGCTTCTGTTTCATGCGAGGTCTTTATTTTTATTCCATGTTCACCCTTTTTTTCTTTTCTTTTCTGGGAGGAATACGTTATCTGCCTGGTTCTCTGATCTGAGTTAATTTAGTCAGCGGAGTTAAGAACAGAGCTGGGCTCCTAGGGAGGTGAAAGACATCACTTGACTGTCTCTGTCCCAAGCTGAGACTGCTATTTATTATGCTGGTAAGCACAAGGTGCATGTAGAATATTTCCATGCCCTCTGCTACTGATATCCCTCTCTCTAGGAAGGTGATGTGCAAAACCCAAATATCTACTTGTACAGGATAAAGTTCATGTCACATTTTAATCAAAAATAGGCAATTTTTAATGAGGGAGTAGTCCACTGGACAGATCAGAGGATCATGACTGCCTTTAAGCCTGTTTGTAAACGTGTAGAAGAAAAATGTTAATCATTGGTGTTCATAAATATATATATATATACACACACTCATGGCAATGCACATACACAAAAATGTAGATCTAACTGTGGTGAATTAAAACTTAATACTAAAAGGAGAGAGAAATGCCAGTAAATATACTGTTATACTGTCTCTAAGTAGTTTGCATAGCAAATGTGGAAATAATTGAGGCTTGAGGAACCTGCTGGCAAGTAGCTGAATTATCTTTGGGATCCTCTGTATTCTGAGCATGTATCTGTAGTTTTGTTTTTTATTTTCTCTGAGCCCTGTGCATTTTAGTGCCCAGAACAGCAGTAAATTGAGTGTCTGACAGCTCTTGAAATGCATGTTCTGCTGCTTTCGCTTGAATACGCTCTGAAATCAATGAAAGAAAATGTACAATTTTTATACACGTTTAATATCTTTCTACAAGAGAAGGTCAATGAAGTGGAACATTTCGTTTTCAGTGATCTGGTGTTTGTGGTGGCAGATGAGAGCTGTGTGGATCAGGTGAGGCTGAGATGCTTTGGCAGTGGGTTGGGAGGTTTGTGCCTGCCGAGGGGGGTGGTACAGAGCTGCCATATAAATAACACCAATAAATTAACCTGTGCACTTCACCTGCTGCTTGTAGATTCAATATGCTCCCCTTAATTACTTTATGTTGAATTACAAGTTTTAGTTTGAGGCAGCCTAAGTGTTACAGCCCTGTTTTGTGGGAAGTACATCATTACACATACAACGTGTTCTTAAGGCATCTTCCTCTGGATGGCAATAACATCTAAAACATCTGCTTCTTCATACAACATTGGTCAGAACTGTATCAAGTAATCTGATATACAGACTATGCATGGAATTTAATTGACTTCAGCAGTATAAAAAATAGTGAAGCTAGCTAAAAGCTACTCTGCACTATTATACACAGGTTTTAGAAAGGAATGGAGCTTGTGCAACATATTTTAATTTTTAAAAATTTATTTAATAACTTTGGTTTTACTCTTTCTGCAAGATAAAAAGAAACTACCACTAGCTTCACTTAGCAGCAAGGCCTCTGAATGCATTGGTGATATAAAAAGGGAAAAGACAGGAATGTGTTTCACTTTATTGTATTATTTAGGACAAGCAGGTCTCACAAACAAAATTAACAGTTATTGGCAAAACACAGTGGATGTCACAAACTTTCTTGTCCTTTTCAGGTACTGAGTATCTCAGGGGAGAGGACTAAATCTAAACTTTGAGATAGAGCTTCTGAAAGGAAACTATTTTCATTGCCGGTGACTACCACTTCTTTGGGTTTTAATCCAGATTTCAGACAGGTTGAACACCCTCAACTGTGGTTTCAGGGTTTGGATTCAAAGTCTCTCTGGAAAATTTTAAGACTCCTGCTAAGGAAACTGTGCTGAGCTGCAGTTTTTTCTTGTATTGTTGATGTTGTTGAGATCAGACCTCTCCTTAGATCTAACAAACCCTGTAGTTTAACAGATCAGGGGCTGGAGAGATAGAAACTTTACCAACCTATTAAATTTTGCATATGGGAAGTTATAGTGCATTCCCTGGATAAGCCAAGAGAAATAGTCATAATTTTTGCCCCATTTAGAAGGGAACCCTATCCTCTTAGGAGGGGAAAGGCAGTTTCTCTGACAGACCCACTCAGTTAAAGTACTTGTATAAATTTCTTTTATCTTCAGTGACTCCTGTGGAGACCTGTGGCTCCTTTTCTCCCCACACCAAGAAACCATTTTATGGTGCTGAATAGATGTCACATACAATCTAGGAGTAAAGAGCCAAAATTCTATAAGCCTTAGCTGGAACCTTACCATTTGTAGCAAATATAATCTGAGTTGTGTACGCTGCAAAAGGAATTATTTGATACTTCTGCAAAGTCTCAGCAAGGGCAATTTTTTTGGTGTGAGGGGTGAATGGTGGGTTCCACTTTGTTCTGCTGATACAAGGCCAGAACCTCTCTGTTACCAGAATGGTACTGAGTGCTGCAGAGAGTGGCAAAGCTGCCAAGTTCAGCTAATAGACTATTTTTTTTGTCTTATATGCTTTTTTCTGCCACATTAATTCAATACATACCAGCACAAAGTTTTACCTACGTCTCTTTCACACCAACAGTGCTCATAGTGGTTGCTTGGAACCCTGATTTAGGAAAGTGTTTGATCACAAGAGAGAGTTCTATTTAAACCAGTAGTGACCAATTTCTGTGTGTTTTCTGTCCCCTTTTTTCCTTTCTTAGACATCAGGTATGTAAGTGTCACTGCACAGGTCCCAGACTTTCCACCCAAATCCTGTTTTCCAGACTAGGTTTAGATATCATAGAAAAAGTTCAAGGTGTAGGACACACTGGGAAGCCTGCCATGGAAAGTTCAAAGATTAGTCTTTGATTTCATTTTGGGGAAGAAGAGGGATTTCAAATAAGTAAGGAAGTAAATGTTCTCTGTGGAACTTCTTGTCTGAGCTGAGTTCTACTTTTAGAACAGCAAAGAATATGGACTGCAGTCCAGCAGATGCAAAGCTCTTAAAACTTCCACTCCTTCAAATGACTATTTCAAGTGCTCAAACAACCTAGAGAAGATCCTCTGTATCTCTACACATAATGTACCTGTGGGGTTTGAGTGGCTGGATTTGATGCCTTTTCCAAGCTTTCCCACACTTTCAAGATAATATTACTGTGGGAGGCAATTTAAAAGTGGATCTTTACTGAAGACTTCCAGGGACAGTTATGGAAAATGTCCACAAAAGCCTACCCCCCACAGGGGTGCATACAGTTTTATAAGTTTGGTAAATTAGCATAATTAATAAAAAAAGCACCAATTGGGAGCAAAAGTGGTGATGCAATACCCCCTCAATCCAAGCCTCCCCGCCTCAGATGGGTCTGTACTTTGTTGGTATGTCTGAAGACCTGTTTTTTGGCCCTGGTTTCTAATAACCAAGATAGGAAAGGGGCTCTGGAACACATTTTGTCTTTCTGCCTAGGTAAAGAGCATGGAAAAGAATTGGGAAAATGAGCTAGAATACAACAATAGCCTACAGGGCTCCAAATATATGTGTGAAGAATACAGAGAATATATAAAAGAAAAAAAGACAAAAATCAAACCAGCATCAAGTCTCCTTCCTTCAGAGTTGGTCCCTTGCATCCTCTGGCTTTGCTTCACAGGGTTTTGTCCCTGCTTGTGGTTGTGAGTGGAGGTTCCAGGACTTCCCATAAACCTGGAAACTAATGATGGCTTTTAAACAAATCCAAGCCAAGGAACAGAAAATGTTATTGCAGGGAGTCAGCAGGAAAGCATTTGGTCATCCCACTGGGATATGACACTAAACTGCTGCTGCAGTACTTAGGAAAAAAATTGAGTATTGTGGCTCAATTGTTTTAATATTTTGTGTCTAAGGTTGCTGAAGATTGGAAGCTATTAATTTTTCCCCTAGTATTATATATTTTATTAAAAGGAATGTTCTAAACTACTAGTTTTGTAGCAGTAGGCATTCATAGGTGGTTATAACTGATAGGTGACTTTCAGAAGATAAAAATTTGAGTTATTATTCTGTTAGACCACAATTGGCTTAGAATTTAGGATCTTCCAAGTGTGATCCTGGAAAAACTTTTTTTTCCTTTTTTCCCCCGAGCCCCTGACCCTCACATTAGGATGAATAAGGCCTCATTTGAAACAAATTACTTTTAAAACCAAAGCTCTTTTCAGCCCCAGGAGATGTACATGATTAGAGAGTTACTAAGCACTTTAACACAATCACCCAGGCTGTAAGAAAGAAATATATTAATGGAAGAAGATCAGCAACAATCAATAATTTGCTGGAAGACCTCAGAGAGGGAAAAGAAGCCCCTCTGGCTTTTAATTTTGGAATCAGCATTAAGATGTGCTGACTACTCATGATCCTCCTGAGATTTGCATTTCACTATTAATAGCAAGTAGGATGATGTTGTTTCTAAAAAGGTACATATGTTAAGGATGGAAGGAAAATGGCAGAGATTTAACTCTTGAAATTATTTGAAAAAGCCTCTGAATTGATGTTTAAGGTCAGTTTCATAAATGAGACTGGTTAAAGTAAGCAGAACATGAGACACATAGCCGTGTGGCCATGAGCTTTGAGTGAAAGAACCAAAATAATGACAATTATCTGTGTGATGTAATAATTATGTGTATCACAGAGTGTAACTCAGAGTTCTCTGAGAGTGCTTTTCAGTACTTCCAAAGCAGTGGAGATGACCTGGTAATAGAGAATATGACCTGAATTTTTCCATTTGGGAAATTTTTCCCACTTTCCCATTCTCCCCCAGTGCAACATGGGGGTCTGTCCCATTTGTGCTGTGGTGCAGGGGATCTGTTCATGCACATACACCATATATTGGTGTGCACACCTGCGTAAGAGATCACAAGAAACCACATCTTTTAAAGGTGTCAATCAGCTGTGTTTGGCCCCAGAAAACCATTCTGGAACAAAGACCTTACAGAACCACTGCCCTAAGTTCCTTCTTCCTAGTTTTTATATTTTATGTTTATGCATACATAGTGGATGCATATGTGATAGGCAATAATTTACTGTGTTACAATGCTGTGGTTGAAAAAACCCTCAAGTTGTGGTTCAAAAATCCCAGTTTTGCACGTAAAGAAGTGAGAAACAGAAAAATTAAGGATTATTGAAATGGTTTGGAGTCTAAAATGTCAGAATTACTGGGTGTCATTTCAATATTTTAGTTGCATCATCCTTTTTATATGTGAGAAGTTTTATATTCCCATTTTCTGGAAATCCTCTGCTAACACACTAAAAAGATGTCACAGGCTCTTCATGCTGCTAACAGTAAAACTGGGGGAGTTTGGTGTAATCTCCCTTTATTATTAATTTGTTTAAATATACAACCTGACCAAGTTTTATCTTTGTAATCCTTCTTTTGGTTATGACTGTATGTTGTTTATTCCCCTGGAGAGCATTCCTTGATGTTGATTCTGTATTGAAGCAAGGGCTTCCATGAGTATACAGAGACCTTATTTTAATTTTTTGTTATCTCTGACCCATTCCTTAGCTTTTACCTAACCTGGCAGGATGTCCCTGTTCCTCTGGTGGGAAAAATGATTGCCAACCAAGTGGTAACTGAGGTTTGCAGAACTCATCTAAAGATATTAAAATGGATAGGGTATGGTGCAAAATGACTGCAAAATGTGTGTTCAGGATGATTTGGTTCAATGAGACAAAGCAGTCAGCTGTGACATGGAAAAAGCCTTCCCCCAGCTTGGTGTCTCTTTTATGAAAGTCCAAGAAGGATTTAGGTAAAAAGAAGAGGTAGTCAGCTGGCCTTTGGTTTGGAAAATTGTATAAAACTCACAGTTTATTGAAATCTGCTGCATAACCTCTGCCTAAATTAACAGATTAGAATAGCGTGTTAAAAAATCCCAGGTCTGAGCAGACATTGCTTTGGCAATGCTCAAACCCTTGAAGGCAGTAGCAGAGTGGACTGGAACTGCAGGATTGCAGAGCTCCAGGTCCCTGTGAATACACTTGTTTAACTCGGGAGCAAACATGAGTCTGTTGTTAGTATAAACAGAGATCCATTGATGAATGCATTCAGTATCCCCTTTGGGCTAAGCCTTCTTCCTCTCAGGCCTGATTAACAGACTTCCCCTCCATTCAACCTATGTTCTCAACTATGGCCTTGGATTTATTTATTTATTGCAGTGTTTAGGTTTATTTTTAGAAAACAGAACATAACCAGCGCTGCATTCTTCAAGTCCTGCTGTTATTTTCTCTTTAAGAGGAATATTCAGTTCTATTTTTGACTTTGTCTACGGCCCCCTGTGCTCCAGCTGTGGTTCTTTAACACCCAATACCACTTTGCATTACATTTGCTTACAAATCAGTGCATGTGCTGCTGCCCTACATTAAACCTAATGACCCTCTGTGTAGCCAGAGAAAATCAAATCACTATGAGGACATCAAAGAAGCACAAATATCATGGGCTTGAGTATAATAAATTGAAACGGATGTGTCACAGAGGTTACTGAGTCGAGGTTGAACCGACTGAGCAAAAACCTGGGAGCTCCATAGTGAGCCTTGCAGCAATTTGATTCCTTAAGAAGTAGAAAGAAATCAATAGAAATTTACTCATCCATTTTCACAAAGGCCCTACTTCATTTTGGTTTCGACCTTCCTGGCCAAGTTCCTGTCACTGCTAGGTGCCATTTGTCTCTAAAAATAAATAAGAGTTGTTCTTGCCCTTCCATCTGCAAAAGCTTGATGTGAATTTCATTCTGGATTTCAGACAAACAGTCCACTTTCTAATTTAATGGATGCTTTAGCAGAAATGTTTTTGATAGAATACAGTTAAAAGGCATTTATTTTCTTTTTTTTTCTCATTGTGTGCATACATGTTCCCTCTCTTCTTCTAGTTTCTACAACGTACCCACATAAGACCATTTGTGCATTGCAATAAGAGACAAGACATTGAGGTGTCAGGATCTTAGAAGTTCTAGCACTCCATTTGTTTTGGCTGGCAAGCATATGCCACAGTGCTCTTTGTGTGTTAACAAGGCAGAGAAGTGCTAATTAGAAAAAAAATCCCTCTCTGCAGAGTGTGAGAGCCCTTTTGGCAGCAGCAGGAGTGGAGATCAGCTGAGCTGTGGTGCAAACTTAATGGCTCTTTTATAGCCTTTTGTGTGCTGGGGTGTTGGATCGAGAGAAAAGTGAGGAGCCAGTGGATGTGCTGTTCCACTCTGATTTCCAGCCCAGCTCTCCCCACTCCAAACCCAGGGCTGGTTTTTGTTGCTTTAAAATAGGATGTTCTTTATACAAAAAGATGTGTAATGGAGAGGTTACAGAATTTGCAACCATCTATATACAGGCTCCTTTTTAATGGACTTCTCTGGAGGTAATGAGGGCACCTTGAAAGCTGCTGGATCTCCTTTCCTCTCTGGGGCTGAGAACACCAGGAACCCTTGTGTGTTGGCAGCCTGGTGCAGCCTTAGCAGCTCAGCACACCAGAGCTGAACTTTCCTGAATTAATACTCTCTTCTCCTAGTCTTCTAATTTATACCATCAGGTCTGGAAAAATTTCTAGAAAATCCTTAAGAATTCAGCAATCAAAAGTGGGCTTTTTAGCTTCCTTGTTCTTCTTAACCAGAGCTTTTATTTACTTGCTACGATGTTTACAGTGTAAACATTGAAGCCTTTGTGTGTGCAAAGAAGGAGCTTTGAGCACAAACACCATAAACCAGCCAGGCAAATAACACTTCAAGCCAGAGCAAAGGATGAATTTCATGCTGCTCTTGCAATTATGTGCTTTCCAGGCTTCAGTACCTGAGGTAAATTTTCCATTCCAAATCCTGTTTTCAACCTCTCTGAAAAATGGCACAGCCCATCCCAGGAGATGGAGAGTACTGATGGTAGATTTAGGGATCAAGGAGAGGTTTTGGTCCCTTTGTTGATTTGATTTTGCTTTGATTAGATTTTCTTCCTCATTTAATGAAAAGGTAGGGAGGAATAGTTTCTAATTTTTTTACTGTCTTTTTTTTGGTGGAATTTGTACATTTTGAGATTAAGCTCTGACCCTCTGAACTTTATGTCAAAATGTAGAATTTTAAATACATAGTTTTTATTTCCCTTTGAAAAAGAGCCCTTGGTTTTAATCTAAAATAGCTCAGGCTGATGATTCTACAATTGTTTTATGTGCTGAGACTATGATCTTGCAGTTCACTACTTGGAGTGTTTGGTCAAAACCTTGTTTTTCTGAGATAGGAGTGCCTGATTTTAAGTCTTCAAAAAGTGAGAATTTAAGATTAAGCTGCAAATATTTAATATGTGAAAAGTTAAATGGTGGCAAGAACAGGAAAACTGTGGATGTGGGGCTTTCCTGTGCAGTGTAGCTGCACAGATCTGGAACTGTTGCTTTATGTGGTACTTTGATAGTATTTTGCACAATGCTTGCCAGTGTTTGCTTTGTATGTTGGCAAATCTTAATTAATGCTGAGATAGATAATTCACAGAGCTCTTCTGAAATCTGTGGTTTAACAGAGGCTGATGCTCATTCAGGCCTTTTGATGGTCTGTGTTTTGTGCTTCTCCCCAGCAGCAGCTTTTCATCAGTTTCTGGTGAAAAGTGACTGTCAGCGATAAATTAATTATCTTCTTTATTTATGCATTTATTTATTAGGACAAACCAAACCAAACTGTGAGGCTGGAGGAGGAATTTGGTGTTTTGCAGAGGGGCACATGAATTGTGTAGTGCCTCTTGAACATTGTGCACAAGTTTCATGGGGTTGTCTTTAAGCTCTTGTGGTGACATGTCAAAGTGTCCTGACATTGGGGAGGTTACTGAACCACAATGGATTTTTGTCATTCCCTTTCTTTTAAAAAGCATTAAAAAGCTGTTGCTCCACTTAAATACCAGGCAAAGTGACCTCAACCCGAGAAGAGCTTTTGGAAAATGTAAAAAATGTGGCCCTTCCACGTGCAAAAGGAAATTGTTGATCAGTTGTGGTGTTTGAAAAATGATTGTATTTTATATAAGACAAAATTTGGTATCCATGGTAATCTTTTTAGAAAAAATAGATATTTTTTGATAGAGAAGCATAAAAATTGTTTTGATAGAATTTTAGTCTCTGAATTTCAAGCTGCTGTTTATGCTCATGCTGTGTTGTTCTTAGGTAATTTCACTTGGATGGTTTTTGTGCTGCAGACAAGTAACAAAACCTTTGAACTGCAGAGAGGAATATGAGGGCTTGATACAGGCACCATATGATATCTCCTAATAACTTACTCTGAGTGGCAAATCCTGGTACCAGAGATCTGCAAACACTGGATTATTTCAGTTAGACTTTTTTTACAAATCAAAGTGGCCCTTATGAAAATTCATAAACAATGTGGGGTTGGGTGTGTTTATTCTGAAATTATACAATTGAAAATATCTGTGGGGAGAAAAATAATTAAAAAAAAATAAAAAGAAACTCTACCCTTTGCTTTGTTTTCTTAATGCTTTGCAAATTCTAAAAAAGTTAACTAGATATAAAATCTTTGACATGAAAATGAAGGTGAAACATTTTCTGTTTTTCCTACAATCAGGTTGGAATAGATGTAGTTTTTCCTCAAAGCTTTTCTAATGTATTTTTGAGAAAAGCATCTTACACTGACATAATCAGAGAGAAATTGCTAAATTTAATGTATGTACATACCTGCATCAAGAGGTGGCATTTCTTACAAATTGGAATACAAATTCCAGTTCTTACAAATTTCAAGTTCTGGAAAGCTTGGCAGCTGGCAGGGAAGGGAGAACTGGCAAAGGAGCTCTGAAATCATGGCTTGGAGTGTTGGAGTGAGTGAATGGGCTGCTGGACAAAGAGCTGGGATCCTGCTTAGTGTTTGTCCCTGGAATTAATTTGGCTAAAAAAATCTCCTTCAAACTGATGTGATTATTAGGTGCTCTCATTGTAGCCTGCTGAAGTCTTTGACAGAGCCTGGGGGGTCCATCCATGCCAAAAGACTTGAGGGGATTATGGGACCCACAAAAAAATCACTCATTTCATTTGAGATGGGGAGAGAGGAGAAACCTACAGGTGGAGATTTGTTGAAATAGCATTTTTTTAAACAACATTAAAATTAATGTTTTCTCACTTTGCCAACATACCTCAAAACTGCTCAGCATAGGTTCAAAACTTCATTAGGCTGAGAAACTTCTGTACAGATTCTGTACAGAATGAAAAAACACCCAATGGATAAAATACATTATGATCTGAAAAAACACCCAGTGCATAAAATCCTAACATCTGACAGCATTTTTCTCCCACTGGCTGCAATGGAGCAGCTTTTTTTTCCCCTGGATGTATTTGTTATCATGTACCAATGTAGGAGTAAGAAGTAGGCTCAAGTCATAGAATTTCATCCTCAGACTTTGACAGATACTAAAGTATAACTCATCATTTCTAGTTATTCATTTCCCATGACTTCTCTCTGATTTTTTTTTTCTTTTTTTTTTTTTTTTTTTTTTTTTTTGTATTTCAAGCTTGCAGATACATTGTTTGAGTTACTTATGAGGGAGAAAGTTGTATCCTCAAAAGTCTATTTCTCAGCAAAAGCATCTCTTTGGGATGAACTTAAGTGGGGTAGTTGTGATAGTCTTACAGATGTAGATTTTAGGTTTTAAAATTGAAGATTCTCTAGCTTTTCCTCCTCTTTTAATAATTAGTAGTTAATCAGTGTTTTCAAACTCACTAACCTTTTACCTGGTATCAGATGCTGATGAGACCTACTGTGATCATCATCTTTTGTGCCCTTTAAAAAGGGCTGAAATCTTCTGTGGCTTTGGTATCCTTGTCATACAGCACCAGGTAGAGATGAAGTTGAAAATCAATATAGTTAAACAAGAGTGGGCATATTAAGATCTCTGGGTAACTTCTCTGATCTCTATGGATCTGAATACATAATTGGCATTAATATTGATAGAAGTTATGGGCTTTAGCTCAAGGACATAAGACCCGACAGAAAATTAAATATTCATGAAAAGAAGGCTATAATTAGCATTCCAGGCAGCATGTTATTGAAAATTTGCCATAGTTTAATCCTTCCTTTCGAGGTAATGGCAATCTTTTCACAATATTATGGGCTGGATTCACTTGAAGAAATGGGTACAAAGTGGGAATTCCTAAAGAGACATCTGTCTTCAATCTGTGGCTGTCATAATAATTAAATGTTTCATGTATCAATCCATCAGGTTCCCAGGACATGGATGAAGTGGGATTGATGTAAAGATTGTTTTGGCCTTAATCCACTTGTTTGGTTTTTACTAAGTTCAGTTGCCTGCAATTTAAGAACATGTTTTGTGTTTTTTGAGGATGATAGTGTGGACTAGAGATTTCAGAGTTTTTAAGGCAAGTAGGGGGTACTAGATTGTCCATGACAGATGTGTAGCATAGATAAAATGCATGCCATTCACACATTTTAGACTGAGTGGCATTTTAGTAGGATTTATTGCAGTTAAACATATTTTTTACACTTTTTGTAAGTTTTATCATTTTAAGGACAGTTTGTAATAGCTGAAACTTGTACAAATTATTTTTGGTCAACTCATCTTTGTGGACAAGATCGTCTCCCACTTGATCTTTTCCATTTTGATCAGTATCAACACGTCAGCTTTGATCTGCTTCTTCCACGCTCCCTGGCACAGGGCACTGAGTGTGGTATCCATAGAATTTCCTTGCTGCTGTTTTCAAAACCCATCTGGCCTGATTTGGATGAAATTAGGTGTTAGGGAAATGTAGGTGAGGGCATTGAGAGGCCCTGCACAAGGTGATGAAGCAGCAGCAGGGCATCTCCTCAGGATCCTGCTTGTTCTCCTTTGTCTGCCTGGCATTAATGGTGAGGGTGTCATTTACATGTATTTAAACTTTGCCAACCTGTAAATTATGCAGCAGATGAAATGCCAGTTTTACAGGAATATCCCTAAAGGTAATTATACCATCACAGAACAAGAGAATAGTGGAAAAGTTCATCGTAGCACAAATCACCCAAATACTGGAAGTGAACTTGGTTACACCTGTGGGTTTTCTTTTACTGTTGTTCTATTTTGTGAATTTTTAAGGAAAACCCAACAAATCACTCTGTAACTTGTGTAATTAAAAGAATGCAGATGATTTTGCAGACTCAAGCCCTGTGGATGGGTATTCAGTCTTTCTTTGATGCAATTCTGTAGATAGGAACTACCTAATATAGAGGGAAGCAGTGTTTTCCAGAGTTTGGGTTTTGGACTCCTAAGAAAACTCATTGTAGCAGAAATCTGTAATACATACAGATTGTAAGGTTTGTATGAGTAAAATATGAAGAGGAACAAAAGGCTGTGGAAGCACCAGAAGGGAACTATGGTAGGTGAGGCAAGGTTCAAAGCACAGAGCAGCACAGTGACATAAAGGCTTGTAAGATAGGGAAACAAAGGACAGAGCAAAATAATGATAGAAGCTGCTAGGAATTGATGAAGGGAAGATAAAGAACATGACTGCAACCTTGGAACATCCAAATAAAGGGGCAGAAGACAGTAAATACATGAAGATGTGCAAAAATAGCCTCTCCTTTGTAAGAACAACCCTGGAGATAGGAAATACTGAGAGCTGGTGTCTCCTCTGCTCCATGACAGGGTAGGTATAACTGTAGGGCAGACCACTTTAGTGCAGGTGTTTCTGTACTTGCAAATGATTTTATTCAACCTTTTAATGTAATTTATTATTAAGTGTTATGTTTTTTTCTCTCTTACACAGAGGCCTTTCTCCATTCATCTTTGTTGTCAAAATAGGGCTATGATAATCTAAGCAAATATTACTATAGCCTCAACAGCTGGCCTGATTGATCTATAAATAATAACAAATTCCACTTTATTGCTGGGGAGTCAGTGCAGTTCAGACAGCCAAATGCATATGGGTTTAAGAATGATGGCTCTGTAATGTCTGTAATGCATTTTATGTAGTTATATCACAATTACAGTTAAAAGGTGTGGAAATGTCAAAAGCTTGATATTTCTCTGAAGGCCAGCAAAATAATTTTTTTCCCTCCCCTTTCTGTTTTTGTTCAATTGTGTTTTGTTGAGCATCTCTAATTACAATGACTTTTAAAAGTGCACTTGCACAGCTAATCTTCTTGTAGCTTTTTCTCCTAGTTAGATGAGTAACCACAGAGCTCTTCCTGTGAAATATATCAAATGTGGAATTGGGCTTTGCTCCTTGATTATAGTTCTCCAGTTACATGATAATTACAGTTTATGATTACAGGTATCAAAATTAATTACAACATTTCAGCTGCACTGTTTTATACAATGATGCTGCTATTTACATGTCACTGTACAAATGCTTGGAAATAGATTGGCAGAAAATACAAGAAAATTTTGCTTCTCATGGAGTCTTTGCTTGGGATTCAGTCAGCATTTGAAGGGTGAAGGATGACTGAGAAAACAAGAATAAGAGTGTAGTGCACCAAAGATGAATCACTGACCAGAGCAGTGACATACTGAGTTTTGCTGTATGTACAGAGCAGAGGTTTTGAAAATGGCATTGTTGAATGAAGAATTGGGAAAGATGAAGAAGTTAATTCAGAACCTCCAGATTTTTAGAGGTAGCTGTTTGAGTAAAAGCGGCAGAGAGGCGGGGCTTGCTTTGGTTACCTGGACATTTGTAATTTTCCCTCTTCAGCAGCTCTTTTGCTGGGACCACAAACACACTCCGTGTGAATACAGCAGATGTGTGTGCGCATTGTTTATCTGCTGACTAGCTTTATTCACTATCAGTTCTTTAATGTTTAAATGTGGTGAATACTCCTATCCCTGGGAGGCCTGTCTGGACAGGGCTTGGATCAACCTGGTCTAGTGGATGCTGTTCCTGCCCATGTCTCTTCCAACCTAAATAATTTTGTGACTCTACGACCATATAATCGCTAAATTTAGCATTTTATTTATGTTTCGTGATTTGATTGACTTTTTTGCCTTTATGTAATATTGTCTTATTTGCATGTGGTTTTTTTATGTCAGCCCTCATTAAAATAAATGAGGGTACTTTTACTCATTTGAATGGCAGTTAGTGTCAAAACAAAATTTGTTAGAATCTATTCTGCCTTGTAATGAAACTTGCAATGCTATATTAGCTGCATAACCAAGAACATTATGAAAATTAACTACTGCACCTGCTCAGTACTTAATATTCATTCTTGCAGAAAAATACCTGGCTCATTTCAAATATTTTCCCCACAATACCCAAAGACCTATCCTGAGGATGCTTGGTAGAATAAAATCTAGTCATTTTAATTTAGTGTCTCTCTTTAATTTTAGGGAGCAGACACAACCTCAAATTAGGCTACAGTCATATTTTGTGAGGTTCCAGTATGTAAAGCCATTTAATGAATTTCAGTGTTTTTCTGATACTTGGGTGTACTAAGTTTCAGGCTGCTGAGATCTGAATCCATTCAGCCAGTGAATCTGAAAATCTGTTTATAAAGCAAGCACCAGCTCAGCCTTGCATATCATACTGCTGCTATGAAAAAAAACCCAAAACAATAGCATTTTGAGGTTAATGAATCTTTTATTTAAATGAGATGTCACTAAGCAGATATTAAGTATATCAGAGTCTTGACAAGTTTTTATGTACTTTAATCCCAAGCCATGGTTACTTGCAGAATGTTGAAGATCACATAGCATTTCTAAATACACCTGATCCCCAGAGGCACTGAAGCTTGTGACACTTTATCAGCAATCTTATTAAATCTGCAGAACTCCTGTCTGGCTTTGCTTTGCCACATTGTGCAAGCAGGCAGCAGTCTGGAAGGACAGGGATATGTCTACAGCAGTCCATGAAGAATAATGGAGAAATGAAGGAATATGTGATGAAACTGAGATGCTTTTGAGCTGTACCTTGTAGGGGGATAGAATACAAGAAAATAAAGACAGTGTAGAAAGTAATCTTACCCCTAAGGGGTTGCAGCTGGGCCAATTATCAAAGATTAGGAACAGGCCTGACTTTAACAGGCCACAGATGAGAAGATGATGCTATAAAAGAGTGGGGTGGCTGCTTGAGAAGGGAACTGGAGTCAGTTGGCTGCTGTGTGAGGAAGAAAGAGTCAGTGCTCTGAGAGCTGCTCACGAGAGACACCAAGAAGGTATGGAACTGTTGTGATAAGGAGCCAGCAGTATGGAACCCCTGTGAAAAGATGACAACAGTACCTGCCTGTTGTCCTGAGGTCACACTGTGCCCACAAGTGGTATAAGAAGCCCTGGATTGTGTCCCTGCAGCTGCCTGGTGTGTTTGAGA
Organism: Loriotus luctuosus; assembly: GCA_035582745.1. NCBI lineage: Eukaryota > Metazoa > Chordata > Aves > Passeriformes > Thraupidae > Loriotus > Loriotus luctuosus. The sequence continues at coordinate 514,135 of JAWWEY010000002.1, forward strand.
CCAGCAGACTGGCAGGGCTCTGAGCTTAGCAGCCTCCAGTGCAGTTTGGGACAGCCCAAGATGAGCAGTGTCACAAACCCATTCAGCTGCCAGGCACAGGGTCCTGCCTCCCGAGAGAGCACATCTCCTCAGGAGGATTTCTTCAGATTCTGGAGCAAATAGTTTTCTTTTAAAGGATGCCTTGGAAACCCCATGTGCACTGGCTTTGAGTTTACCATGCAGTTTCCCCTTGACTACATTTTTTGTAATGACAACATTAGTATTTTATTGTGAATTACCATCCTTATCTGGCATTGTTGCTGCTCTTTTGTCATGGATTTGTGAGTGCTGTGCCCTAGGAAGGATGGTTTCTTTTCATTCTTCCACATGAAAAACAGTTGTTTATCTACCTGCTACCCTTAAGAATGCTACTTCCCCACTTCATTTTTCAAAGCATTATTCAGTTTCTTCTGGCTGGTGTTTTTTTGTAAACTCTGTAGAAGCATCTTCCATCTCTGCCACCTCCCCTGCAGTTTGCCCAGTGATTAGTCCTCCTTGCTGCTGTCACCTAGGACAGTCTCTATTTACAATTTTGATCAATGGGTACATGCATTTAGTGCTGCAGCTTTTAGCTTTCAGTAAGCTTGTGCAGCCAGTCCAGTTCCCCCTGCCCCAAGGTTTGGGTATGCGGCTCTGCAGCAGCCTTGGACCCTTCCTATGTTAGCCAGGCAGCTCTCTGGCATTCATTTCATGTTAATTCATGTCTACCAACACTACAGCTGAAGCTTGTTGTAGTATTAGTAGCAGCAACATAAATTAAAATAAATCGATACCAAGGAATCCATCTCTTCACGTCTAAATTGCACTTACAAAATCTTCAGTGATCCACTGCTCAGGATATACTGAGATTTCATTAATTTTGTTCTCCTCGTTTAAAAGTTTAAGGTTTGTTTTTTTTTTTCTCATTTCTAATATTAGACCTTAGCCAGTATTGGGCTTTTTTTCAATGCCATATTATTTTGCATTTTATGTACCCTAACACCAGCTGAATTTGGAACCTGCAGGGGGCTGCTCTAACACTATGCACTTCAAAAAAGTAACCTCCTTGAAAGAGAGCAAAAAGGACTGGGCTTGAAAATGAGGAGCCAGGCTGTGATTTGAGAGCGTGTGAAAGTGCTCAAGGTATTTTTGATAGAGCTGGTGGAGACTTTTTTCATGTGTGGCAAAAGGCCTTAATTATTGCTATCAGAACATGAAAGGAATATTGGCCTCAGTTATCACCTGTAGCACATTGCATTTTAAGAAGCTGGAGGATGAATATATGCCAGAGAATCTCTCAACTTCCAGCAGTGGCATTCCCTAATTGAATAACTGGAATAAATAACTTAGGGAAAGAAAGAGGGAATCACTTTCCCACATGCTTTCTCAGTTCTCTGTGAAGGTTTGAATTAGTTTTAGGGACTGAAAAACATACTTTTTTTTCCATAAATGGAAAATATTTTTACTAAATACCATGTTTTAAAAGAAATCTATTAGTGTGGTGGGTAGAATTTCTGTAGAGCTTCCTTTCTTACTTCCCTTTTTGATTTTAAAATATTTGTTCTTCCAGGAAATTTCTAAAGCAACTAGGATGTATTTTTTTTTCTGCAATAATCATCTCTTTCTTAAACCTAGGAAAACTTTTTTTAAGATATATGTTGCTTCATATGGACACACACATATATATGTATGCACAAATGCCACATAAAAAGTCAGATAATGTGTTTCATCCTACAGATGTTATTTGATTCAATTATAAAGCATTTTTTTAATTAGACAATAACCACTGGAAAAGAAAATAGCTGAGGAGTACAGTAAAGTAATTCTCATGATAACTTTTAGATGTCATAAGGTTTTCTGTAAAACTCTCCTCAGTTCCAGTTCATCTGTTCATACCAAGGGAAGTGTGTTTTGGTGGTCCAAACAAAAGTTGCACCCTTTTTTGTCAATAAAGAAAGCATAGCACAAAGCTAAGCCTGGCTTAGGAGTGGACTCTGTACCATCTGCTGAGCCATAACTAGATTAGCAAAAATAGTCCTCACAACTGGAGGGTTGCTGTAAGACATGTCCTTTGCATAGAATTAGAATTGCCCAAATTATATTATGCACAAGAAGAATGATTACAGGCGAGCCCCAAGACTAAAAAAGATTAATTATGGGCCTATTATTAGAAGCTTCTTTTGCATAATCCTATTAGTTTGTTCATATGTTCCTTTTTCCCCATATGTGTGGGAGTGTATTTACTATGTTTATGTAGTGGAGTACACTGCTGTTTATTTGAGGGTTTTATGTTGGTTTATTTTAGCTTTATTTGCCCACATAATTTCAGTCCCTTCTCCGTCTCCCAAGATGGATTTACTTTAGGCATTGCACAGAACAGTTAGTTATGAGGAGCTACACAGAGCATTAGGCCTCTTCCTCTGCTTCAGACTCTCTCTGTTGGCACATCAGGGTTATTAAAAATCAAACAAATGTAAAAGGCTGACTTTGGTACTGTGAGATTTATCACTTAGGGTAAATGAACAGTTGTCACAATGCCGTAAATGTGACAGGCTCCAAGTCCTGCCTTCAAGTGGAAAACAATTTAGGTGGCTGCCACAGTCCATTTCTTAGAAAGTATGCAGAGAGTTTCCCTTTAAAAAAAATTAATTGCATTGAACATTGAATTTTAAGCATTTGGCTTTCTTGAGGCAGGGCTATGAATCTGTTGGGTTTTCTCCGTCCCTGCTGTGGCTGGCATCCCCTGGCTGTCACACTGGAGGTACATTTAGTGCAGAGCTCTGCTTCAAGATGCCACAGCTCGTGGCACCTTAATGTACCAGAGACAGATCCTTGTTTGCAAGGAATACTAATGGGGAAAAAAATCAGAGACTATTTGTTGTATAGATCCAGAGCATTATGCTCTGTACTGCTCATAAGCTTTTCAGTATGGAAGTCATCTTTTGTGGGTGCTTAGACCCAAGGTTGTGGGGGGTATAGGGGAATAATCCAGTATTCCAGCAGTTGGATTTTCTTAGCTTTTGATGGCACTTTGAACCTTAATCTGGAATTTTTTTTGGAAGTAAAAACTGAATTATATACATTGGAAGTGAGGAGTCAGACTCCTGAGTGGCTGTCACAGGTAGGGAATGCTCCATGAGGTCACTGGAAAGAAAGGGATGTGCACAGGCTGGGCTGGAGCTGACTGAGGAGTTGCTGCCTCTTTTGTGCTTCCCATTAAAAGCAAAACCTGTAGGTTCACAGTTTGGGGTGATTGGGAGTGGGGCTGTGTTCAGGCTCAGTTTGGGGTGATTGGGAGTGGGACTCATCCCTAATTGGCTCCAGCTGTGCAGGACAGGTGAATGCTATTGAAGGGAACGAGCCATGGAGTGCCCAGGGGCACTGACCAACCACCCAAGGGAACAGAGGGCACACAGGTGCAGTGCATCAACAGGAGGGGATAAAAGGCTGGGCTGAA
>JAWWEY010000002.1:517709-546351 GCA_035582745.1 Loriotus luctuosus
GAACAGAGGGCACACAGGTGCAGTGCATCAGCAGGAGGGGATAAAAGGCTGGGCTGAAGAGCAAGAAGGGCAGATGCCTGGAGCCTTCTGAAGAGGTACGGTGTTGCTCTCTGTGGGTTGAAGCTTTCTGAAATTGTGTGGTGGCTGTCTCGACTGTGACATGTGCTGTGACAAAAACCAAGTGTGGAGCACCAGCTCTGAAGACCTGTCTAAGCAGCACCTGTTCCACACTTGATATCTTGAGCTTTCCAAAACTCAATCTGAATGTTAATCTTTTTTACTTGAAAGTGTCATTCCTGCTTTTGGTGCAAAATTCGCCCCTTGAGAATACCTGGCCTGTGGAAGAGCTATTTTGTTCTGCTGCTTTTTCTTTTCTTGGGGATGAAAAATATAATATAGAAGCAGGAAGAAGGAATGTGAAGCACCTTCCCCCACCCTCTTTATCCCTTTTTTGCACACACACAGTTGTCTTCCCTGTTTTGAGTTAATAAAATGTGCCTAGTCACAGAGGGAAGGAGCAAAAGATAAAGCAGGATTAGTCACAATGTAATGTATCTGTGCCCAAAAGGTTGGGCAGTAGTCACAGGTTTATGTCTAGCAGAATATATCCATAAGCATCTAGCTCCTGAAATGCCAATGTTTTTAGGTAGAAAAGTAATAACTGGGTGGTTTTTGGGGGAGTTTGCTTTGCACTTGCACTCAAATATTGAAAAAGAACAAACAGAATGTACCTTTCTTAACATAATCTAGAAAATATTTACAGAACTCACCTGTCTGTGCATCAAGCCAAAATTTTTCTCTTCTGTTGCCAGTGAATAGAGACTGTTGGCTCACAGAAACAGGAGAGCGACATCTATTCCTAGTCCTCAGCACTGAAATAAAGCCATATCCAGTGTAACCTCTCTCCTGCCATCTTATCAGTCTTAACACACCTAAATCACTGAAAGGTTTTACAGCTTTCACCTCTTTCAGACCATAATTATGGTTCTGTACTTCACTGGTTAGCTATATCCTGTAGGTACAGGTAGGTACTGGTATATGACACTATCCTTAGGGCAGAGTGTGCATTTGTTAATGTACTTATAGAAAGGAGGAGATAGAAAATGGAAAGTAAAAGGAATTGTACTTTCTCTTCCAAAAATAACTTTTCTTTAGAAAAAGCTTTGGGTTTTGTGGGGTTTTTTTGCGGTTGTTTTGCTTCATTTTGGTTTGTGGGTTTTGTGGGTTTGCTTTGTTTGGTTGGTTTTGTTGTTTTTGGGGTTTTGTCCCTTATTTTTTTTGGTGAGGAAGGTGTTTGTTTTTCTTTTTAGAAAGTATAACGGAGGATTATAGTGGTAGAGAAGCAGTGCCCTGCCTGTTTTTGGTGATGCAACAGGAGCCAGTGAAGATAACATCTCCTTGGTAGATAGCTGGTTTTCAAACACTACCTACAGGACAAATCCTATTTAAGAGGTTAAATTTCCCCAGACAGCTGGAGCTTGTGGTAAGTAATCTTTTGTTGTCTCCACCTTGATCTTTGCTGCCTGAAGAAGGAACATATCATCTGGTGTGAGTGACAAAGTGCACACCAAAGGATGCTGTGTGAAACAATCCTGGCCTTCAGCTTCTTTGTCCTCTTTTTTTTCTGTCTCTCTGTAGTCTCTTTTTATGGTTGACTCTGGGGTTGATTCTTTAATTTTTATTTCCCCCTTTTGTCTTGGAAACCAAGAACCAGCTTGGGCTCTGCCTGGGACACTTCAGGAGGACAGAGATGAGTTGTTCCCAGAGCTTCTTGTGGACCAGCTGAAGTAGTCCACTTTTCGTAGTCAGGTGCAAGAGATTTTTCTTGGAGTTCAAACAGAAGGTTCTGCCCATCTGCTGTTTTTCTTAATTTCTATACTCTGGTTGGGGTTTTTTGTTTGGTTTGTTTCTTGGGATCTGGGTGTGTGAAAGCTAAAACTGTTGTTTCAGGCAGTCCTTTACAGTGGATTCTCACCTCAATGCATAAAAATGCACATAAGATTTTGATGAGCATTGAGCATATCCATAAAAGAAGAAACTGATTCCTGTCTTAATTTCCCTTGTTCACTGTCCTGAAGGAATCATTACTGCTTATCCTGAAGTGTGTCTGGCTGAAGCTTCTTGAGTTGAGGCTTGTCAAGGGGTTTTCTTCTCTCCTAGCCTTGCTATATTATTTCATCATAGTGGATGCCTTGATTACTTTCCTGTATGCATTGAGAATGATCTGCCTTCAGTTTGCTGTTCTTTCTCATTAAAGCAAAGAAATTGCTTTTGTCTGCTGGCTTTTAAACATATGCACACACCTGAATGTATTACCTGCTGTATCTGGAAATTTCATTTTAATGCTCAAAGCCAAGCCAAATTAGCATTAATGTCAGGGGAGGGAAGATGTGGAGCAGCAGCAGGAGCTTCAGAAGTGTCCTGAAGGACACACATTGTAGTTCTCTACCCCATCCCAACAGAACACCTGTGGCTTCACTGCTGCCCCAGATAAGTGATTTATAACAGCTCTTGCCAGTCCAGAGCTTGGTGATTTTATCCATAGGTGATCTCAATGTGGATTTTTAAAATAAGACAAAACCAAAGGGCAGCAAGGTTGGCCTTGCCAGATGAGAACCTTGGTTCAGGAGGGAGGTGTGTGCAGAACAAAACTCCTGGATTCCTGCACACCTGGGCCAAATGTTCTGATCAATAAGTATGGGATTATTGAACAATACAACATACTGTTTGCCTCTTATTTTTTCAAATAAAAGCATGGCTGCGAAATCAATGTTGCTAGAAGTGCTGGGCTGTAACGTTAATAGCAGGGTGGAATAGAGATATCTGCAAAACAGTTTTGTGCTTGCCTAATCCTGGTGGGACTGGAGAGCTCCCAGGCATAATTTAGGGATTCCTGGGAATCTGTTTTAATTTAATTTAATAAATTGACTGTGTTGTTAACTTCTGCAACAGGACTAGAATATTTAGAGTATTGCATGGTGCACGTGCCCAAGTCTAATGCACCCTTGAATCTTGGTATTCTGCTTGGAAGTTTTTTTTTTTTGCTTTGATAAGAACTCCTAATAATAAAAATAATCACCACTTTTCAAATGGCACATTTTAAATTTTAAAATTTGGTGGGTTGTACTTCACCTTTCCATCCTCCTTCATGACTGCAGAACTCAAGCTGAAATGAGGGGTTTTTTTTCTAATGAGTTGGTTGTTTTTTTTCAATAATTAAGGTGAAGATAACATGTTAGGTAATGATAATTTAGATTCCTCAAGAGGAGAATTTATTCTGGCAGTCTGAAAGCAAAGCTTCACACCAAAGAGGAACTGACTTTTCAACTTGAGGGTGTCAGGAAGCAATCTGTGAGCATGTGGAGCATTTTCACTGTGGAAGCCCCACCACAGCTGTAAATACAACTTTTGGAACAGTTTTACATAACCATGTAAAGATGCACCTCACAGTGACATCTGCATGACATAAAACAATGGGATATTAGGAGAGGTGCTCAGTTTTTTAGCCACTGCCATCACTGCAAAATTTCTGGCATCCATAGGGATCCAGTGGCACTGTTTGTTTGTTCTTTTCCAAAGTGAGAGAAGCAGTGCAAACCTTAATTAGCTGAATTACCTCATTGTTATTATTATTGTAATAATTTGAGGTAATTTAGAGATACTCTTTTTAAAAATACCAGAGAGCACTCACTCGATACTTTATATGTAGCCTTTCTCCCTTCTTCTCTCCTTACCTCTCTTCTTCAGGGGGTGGTTGTTTTTTTGGTTTTTTTTTTTTTTTAATTTGGGCAGAAGGATGAAGGCTGGTGTTTGCTGTGTCCTTTGGAATTTTTATAGGTGCTCAACACCATGGGAACATTCAGCATGAGTAGCAATAGTTTATTAAAAGACCTTCTAAAAGTCTCATTTTCTGTTTGCCATGAAGTTTCTTGGGTCCTATGCTGCAATCAGTGCTACGTAGACTCTCTGTTATGTCCATGCCATAGACATTCCTTTACACACTGCCTTGTTCACTTGGCTCTGCTCTTATGGGTCTCTTCCACAGCATAGGGAAGGTAAATGAGAAGGAGGAGGACTTTTTTTGGTGAAAATTATTTAATACAGAAGTGTGATTGAGTAACCTCACAATTTAGCAGCAAAATTTGTAGATAGCGAAATAGCACTTTTGTCACATGGAATTAGATTTTAAGCTGATAGTATCTAAAGGAAGTAATTTTTCTTTCTTAGAGATGGCATGATTGACATTATGGTAAAGGATGAGTGAGTAGGTTTTTGTGCTAGAGGTACCAAAATTATCTCGAATTTTTTTTAATAGAAAGCTTCATGCTCAAAAAAATTGGCTTAGCAGCATTTGTGAATATTCAGCTTACTTTGAAAGTCCAGCTATAGAAATGTATCAGCTTATAGGGCCTTTGGAGATCTTCCAACTTACCCATCAAATAAACATTTTATTCCTATTAAACCAGCTGTTAGGAAGCAGGGAGAAACACAATGTTTTATGATGCTGATTGAAGCAGTAATCTGGTGACTGCTTTATTCAACATATAAAGATGTGCTGATGAAACAGTGATAAGCAGTGAAATTACTGCCTCAGGTTGACAAACCTGCAATCAGTTCTATTTTTTTTCCACCCCTTTAGAGGCTGCTAGTTCTTAATCTCCTTGAACAACTGTTTTTTAGTCTAACCAGATGTTTAATCATTTTGGTTTAATCATTGCTAGATATTCAGTGACAAGAGATTTCACAGTTTAAAGGCCTGACCTTGAATTCTTAAAATCACTGATTTTGATACAAACTTGGTGTGTAAGTCTTGGCAACTCAGATGTTAATTATGATTGCTTTAGCATCTGCAAACCACCCTGAAGTCTTTAAAAGTAACTTGATTGCATTTCACACAAGTACAGTAATCTGTCCAAGTGTATGAAATTGCAGGCTCATGGCCACAGATGTTTCAATTTAGTACAGTATGGCAGAACAGTTTTGAGGTCCTCCTTTATGTAGATTTCACAGTAGTTGTTTTTTTTTTTTTTGGTAAGAACTTATCAGTAAAACCTGTCCAGTAATTGATTTTCTGTAACAGCATTTATGCTTTGATGTAGCTCCTATTTTCAATCTGCATCAATATAACACAATCTCCTGTTGTATTCTCTTTTAAAAGTCACATAGAAAAAAGCTAATCTCTCTCTTCAGTCTAATTAACTTTCATGTGGTTGCTGTTCTGTTTATATATGTGGTTTGCACACAAATAATAGTTTGGAGAATTCTGTATATTCAGATCAGGAGAGGTACTTGACACATTTCAGCTTGTCTTTTGAAAAAGAAGCAGGACACTGCCAAGAAGTGCAGCTGAAATTCATTATTCTTTCCAGCCAGGTGAAGCCTTTTAAGTGGCCTAGCTGGTTCAATCAAAGAACTTCCTTCCAAACCCACCAAGAAAGAGCATTCCACAGGTTCCCAGATTTCCCAGTTTCTTTCCAGAAATGCCATCAATCCAGATGCATAAAAAATGGATTTTCAAAAGAAAAATGGATATATCAGCTGAAAGCATTCTAATTAAAGCCTGTTTAAAGGGTTTAATTCTTAAATTCTTAATTCTTTTAATGAAATGTGAAGAAGATAGTGTTCCCAGGCATCTGGACAGCAGACCACACACCAGCTGCTGAGTCAGGCTCAGACTTCCACCAGTGGAGCTGTCTCTGTGGTGGGAACTTTCCTGAGACTATGAATTAATCACTTGCAATTTACCAGCTAATCAGTAATTTTGCTAACCTCTGAAGTGGCTGTCTGAGCATGTGGGAGGTACTTTCAGTGATTGATGCAGCCTTTTGTTGTGGGTAATTGATTATTGCAATCTTCTATGCACCAGCAACAAAACAGGTCTGGTTTAAAGAAGGAATCAGGCTTTTTAGGCCAGCTGGCAGCATTCAGACATGTAGGCAACTTTCTGCATGGCCTGCTGTGCTGAGGATTCTCTCTGTGGTGTTGTGCAACTTTCAATATCACAGAGATAATTCCCTGCAGCCCAGGGCAGGGTGTGAACGCAGGCAGCTGGGGGGGACAGCTGCTGCTCCTGTCACTGGTCACTGAAAGGCCGATTATCTACACAGATTAAAAGAGGACACTTGTGAGGGGAATTGATTTCCAAGAGATAAGATCAATGCCAGTTCTCTAGTAACATCCTGTTGATGCCTTACAGAATGATTTATTTTTTTTAAATACCTGTGAGTTTGGCCCTGAAATGTTTTAGTACAGGCAAATGCCTCTGGTGTTTGGTTCTATTTTTCTTGGAGGTCAAAAGTTTTGAAAGATGATAATAAGGTTCTGTAATGTAATAGAACCTAATTTCCAGATTTCCTAAGACTTGAGGAATTGTTTGCAACAGAGCAAGCAATGCAGCTCCTCCTTTCAAGGATGCCAGGCAAGCACTTCCTTGTGACACAATCCAGGCTGAGCTGGATCTCCAAATAGAGATGGCACAGATTATCCCTGCAAGGAGGTATTTTCATAGGAAATGTTGTTCATATTTCTGGCAAACCATTTAAATTTAAGTCCCCCTTAATGCAGAATCTGTGGAAAGTTTTAAAAGGAGAGAAAGGTGACTGAGGGTGGCAGACACTGTTTTAGTATATGTATTTGGGAGATTATTTTGCCTAATTACTGTTAGAACTATAACCAGCACTTATTAATCAAATTTTTGATATGCAGGTCTTAAAATCGTGGTAAATAATTTTAGGCTGCAAAGATAACAACTGCATGTAGCCATTGCAAATGAAATAAAAGGACAGTAAGGGTTAAAACAATGTCAGTTCTTATTTACTGTTCTGTTTTCAAAAGGATGAAAACTATGAGGGCATGAGGGATTAAATACCATCTACCTTGAATCAACAGGATTTTTTTTCCATTCTAACCTTAAGAAAGAGGTGCCAAGATGTAGGGGTGCCAGCGAGGCACCTCTCCCTCTCCCCTCCAGTCCTGGCAAGGCCAAGTGGATAAAAATCTCTGCTGATTGTGGTGTAAACACTGCCCATGGATGGGCACTTCTTGGGATTAGTTATAGATGAGTACTTGTAAAATTACAGGCTCTAACATTTCATAGCTGTGGAATACAGTGGTTTGGCTGCTTCAGTGCAGATACTGACCCTGGAAGTATAGTTCACCAATTCCAGTTAATTAGGCCATCAATGAATCAATAAACTGCTCCAACCCTGAGAACTGAGCAGTTTTCCCCTGTGGCACCGAGGAATTTTTTTTTAGATTAGTTAATGTGCACATAATAATGTTTCTGGTTTAAAAAAGTGAAAAACTACTGAACACAAATGTTTATCCTTTAGCTTTTATAGCTTGGCAATCAGTTTGAATAGAAACAGGCAAGTTTTGAGTGTTGCCTCCTCTAATGCAGCATCCTGTGAGCTCCAGGAGCCCAAGGACAGCCTTCAGTCAGGCTTTGCACATATGGGACTCTGTGTGACTAAGGAAAAATAGGAAAAGTCAGTCACTTGAACAGACCATTCAATATGGTCATTTGTTCAGAGGGATCCCAAAGCCTGTTCCTTCAGCTGCAGTAAAGTGTGCAGTGTGTGGTAAATCGCTGTGAGCAGTGATGGTCACACCAGGAATTAATGGTAACAAAAATAAATGAATTTAAATTCCAAATTTTATGGGTCACTAAAATCTCCCTCCATATCAGGGAAAAGTTACCTAGCAGTCATAAATTTTAGGCATTTTCAAAAGAGCATACAACAAAATACACAAAAAAGAGCAGTTGCTTTCTTTTTCTTGCACTTCTATTAAAGGCGAAAGAATAAAATCCTAAAAGAACTTGCAGACAACAAAGATGAAGAACTTCTCAATAAGCAAAATATTGGGGGAGGGAAAAGCATAAATTCTGTGTGGAAGAAATCAGTTTTGGTCCTGTTCAACTGTTGGCCATGAAGGGTGGCCAGAAATATCCACTCATCTGTACTACACCTCCCCCTAGGAGAATATTCTACAGCTCCTACAAAAACTGAAACTCCTGGTGGAAAGCCAGTGATCAGAACACTGTCAAGGATGAAAAATCCCAAAACAAAGGATCTGTCATGGACAGTAGTGGCTCTGGGTGGTAAAGATCTAATCCTGCCTGGATCCTGCATGCATCCCTTGTGATTTGAATTAAACTCATATACATGCAGTGCAAATATAAAGCAAAGCATTTTCTTCTCAAAAGGCTTTGGAGGACCACAGGGCACTGGCAAGCTGATGGTTGCACTGTTTATTTTTCTTTGTAGGAATTCAGATACACAGAGTACTTTCTGTAATGTTAAGTTTAGCTTGAAAAGTTGTTTCAGTAATTCCCTTCTCATGTGCCTACAGACTCAATTATTACTGAACAGTTGGTATTGATGTGGCCTTATGCTAGTATTTTTTAAAATTGTGGTGTTTAATGTATACCTTTTCACAGATACAATCTGAAGTGTTCATACAAGCTTAGGAATAATCATCACAAACCATTCTGGTGCCAACACTTTCTCTGAGAAGATTTCTGCCACAGCAGAACTAATTTAATTTGGTTTACCAGGTTGATTTGAATAAGAATTAAAGATGTAGGAAAAAATTTTTTGGGGAAAAAAAGGATACTTTTTTCATTAATACAATATGGGTTTTTTGCCTATATCTCAATTAAAAATTGAAATATAGGCCAAAACCCCATATTGTGTGTGTATATATATATATATATATAGTATTAATATCTTTAAAAATTAGCAACTGTGTCATCAGTAGCCAGGCCTGGAGCCCCAGGCTGCTCCTGTCTAGGAGTGTCCATTGTGCACAACTCCTCTCTGCTCCCAATTCAACCCCTTCTAACTATAAAGACACAAGAAAATAAAAATAAAGGTAAGAGAGGAATCCATTGTAAATGAATTGGTGAATATTTAGCAGGTCATATTTACATGTGATACTTAGAGGGGAATTATTCTTTTGAAAATTGGTTGATGGATTTTCTCCAGTGACTTTCTGCTTAGTATTCCTTAAAGAATACTTCCTGAATCTCATCTCATGAAATAGTTTGCTTGTTGGTTCCTAAAGCTGACATTTTGGCTTATGCCTCAAATTGCATTAAGCATAAGGGTATCTGAATATGGAGAACAGAATTCAAGCAGAGGCAATTTTAATTATCTTTAATCTTTACCTTTAGAATCTTACAAATCGATAAGTAGGCTCTGCATTCAGTAGCATAGATTGGGATCATTTTTTTGAAGGCAGAAATGTTATCTTTCATTTAAAACAGCAAAACTAAGTAAATGTTTATTGTATTTTTAACTTAATCTTAGAAAAAAATCAGATGAGTCTAGAATCCCTTGGGTTTTTTATGAATTACTGCATATTACCAATGTTCATATGTACAAAATCCTTTCAGAATCTTTAAATTAAATTTTCTTTAGATTTTGTTGGCTTTACTGTTGCAGTACTTTAAAAAAAAAATCTGTCTCTCTAAATGAATTTACTCTTTCTGATAATCCAGTTGATGAGGCAAATGCATAAAAATCCCACTAATGTAGGCTGAGACATGTCCCAAAGTAGCTTGCTTCTCTAGTCAGAAAATCATAGAGCACTTAATAATCCTTCAGCCTTCTTGAGAAATGTATAACGATATTAGGGTTGCTCAGAGAGATTTTATTTAATCCTTTCAGAATATTGCATTAGCCTGGGAGGCTGTATTTACTCTTGTGTGTTTCCAGTTAGCAAAGGATAAGGTTGGCAAGAGGAATTTAAGTTAAATTGACTACTAAAAGGAAACAGTTCTGAAACTCCAAAGCAGATCTGGGCGTGTTAAAGAACTCCTGGCTTTGACTTCCAGCGACTAAATTCCTCTTGGAGACGTAATTTTGAGTATTTTACTTTCACACGTCAGCACAGCAGTTGGTTTCCTCCCCTCCCAGGTGAAGTGTCCCCCGGGAAGCAGCAGCAGTTTTTCACCCTGTTGCCATTGTATCTCAGGGGTTCCACACTGCTGGCTCCTTATCACAAAAGTTTCACACCTTCTTGGTGTTTCTCATGGGCAACTCTCAGAGCACTAACTCTTTCTTCCTCACACAGCAGCCAACTGACTCCAGTTCCTTTCTCACCCAGCCACCCCACTCTTTTATAGCATTCTTCCTCTCATCTGTGGCCTGTTAAAGTCAGGCCTGTTCCTAATCTTTGATAATTGGCCCAGCTGCAACCCCTTAGGGATGAAGACTACATTCTACACTATCTTTATTTTCTTATATTCTATCCCCCTACAATTCCCCCATTTTCTTTTGATTATGGAGTTGCAGCATTTCTAGAGGGACATGTACAAATAAATTAACATTATGATATCACCCTGTGAGTGTGCCTTCCTTTTCTGCCTCTCAGTGCTGAAGGGGAGCACTGCAAACCCTCCTGAGGAGCAGGGAAACACTGAGCAACCCAGAGCAACCCCATCATTCAGCAGCTCTGCAAGATGCTTCCCAAAACTCAAACTCCTGAGAGTCTTCTGCTGTCAGATGTAGAAGAAGGGATTCCAGATGACCTTGATAAGTCACAGCTGTACTGATTACCAAAGGACAGCCTTGCCTCTCATGGGTTACAGTGTGACTAAGTAAGATAAATGTGATAAAGGGCTGGGGCTGGCTGGTCAGGGGAGAACCTGGAGGAAGAAGATCTAGAGGAAAGCTCCTGAGGAAGGAGATGAAGAAGGACAGGGCAGAAACAGGAGAAGCACAGCCTGGCTTGTGTGACAATAAAGTGCTTGCCTGACTTCTCACACTGGCCTGCTTGTGCTGCCAGCATCCTTGAAAACAGGAGCTGCATTGCTTGCTCTGCTGCAAATTATCCTTCAAGTCTTAGGAAATCTGGAAATTAGGTTCTATTACATTACACAACCTTATTATTATCTTTCAAAACTGCTGTGAAGTCAGTCTGGGTCTGCAGCTGGAGCAGCCTGCATGGAGAGTCTGCACACTGAAACCTGCAGTCATAGGGTAGCAGGGAATACCTGCAGTCAGGGTCTGCCAGGGAAACCAAGAGAGGAGCTGGCTGCAGGCAGAGTCAGTGAATAGCTGGATGGTTATTTTTGAATAGTTTGAATAGTCAGGATAACTGAATTGTAAAGAGGAATAAACCAGGACCCTTTTCATACTGTGATAAACAAGAAGTCTGTCTCAGCTCATTTTCATGAGAGGTCTGTTGCTACATTTTGATGCTGCAAAAGTGAGCTACATATCCCCAAAAAAACAGTGTTTGAAGAAGTATCAGAGTGAATTATCATTTTTTTGGGTGACCTTAATGCCATCTACAAATGGCTTTTTGGCAAGGTTGGATGGAGTCCCTGTTACTCTCACACAGGTAGAAAGCAGCCCTGAGCAGGCAGTGGGAGACTGTGCATAAGAATTTATTCTGCTGTACATCAAAAGCCAGTGGTGTGATGTTGGTTCCAATGTGTTGTGCTTGGAAAGCTGGGAACAGTTGGATCCTGAAGAGCTGCAGCTCTTGGGAAGCTCAAACTGGCCTCCCTCTGTTCCAAAGAAGTAAAGTTGGTGTTTTTTAAGTGTTTCTAGGATAAACTAAGAGTTCATTCTAAATTTACACACATGCACATCGTGTGTTTTTGGTTGTAATTTTTTTTTTTTCCTTTTGATGTGTGGGTTTTTGGTTCAGATTTTTTGTTCCCCTGGTGGCTGAGTGAGTGATGGGTTTATGCAGTCGCTTAGCTGAAAATAGCTGGTATTTGGTACTGGATTTGGGGAGGTACCATTAAGTACTTGTCACACATTTATAACTTCCTGCTGGCAATAGGGACAGGGCACAGAATTAGATATTCCCCTGTTCTGGTCCAGATCAGGTGGTTTTTGTCTGATTTTGTCAGGAGACTGTAAACATGGCCCAGGACAGATTAATCCCATTTAACAGCATTTCTATCAACTATTTGTCAGAGATGGTTTCTTTTCTTGTGACTTTGGTGATGAACTTTGCCAGGATATGGTTGGGCAGAGCAGCTGTGTTGTGCTCTTTATCCTGTTACTTCCTCAAGCAATGACTCACAGGCAGTGATATGCCAACAACACACATTTTGCTTGTCTATGTAATTTAAGCATTCTAAAATGCCTAAATTCCTTATTCCTTCCTGCTTTGTGTCCTGGAGTGAAAAATGCATGAATAAATAGAGAAATAAATTAATTATTGACAGAATAAATGTGAAGACGAATCTGCTAGGTGATGTTCAGCACCAGAGTGAGAGACTGGAAAATAATAAACATCTCTTGTTCACATATTGTTAAGACAAAATCTTGTCTTGAATAAGAATTAGTGCTTATGGGAGTGGGGGGGGGGGGGGGATAGAAATAATGAAAAGCTCTTTTTGAATGGACTTTTTAAAGCAGCATATAGTCTGTTAACCTTTCAGGGTTAAATATCTATTGGAGGTGCTGGGAGGAAAATGATTGCTTTGCAGAGAGCCCTCAGTTCATGGAGCTTATTGACTGCACTTGGATCAGGGCACTGCTTGGAGGATTCATTTGCTTTCTAGAGTTTCTGCTCTGCTGTCTCATCCCACCACCCTCTGCATGAACAAAGAGTAATACACACAGGATTGTCACTTTGTGGTTCTTCCATGGATTTCCTTGAAAAGTGACTTGTCCATTAATTAGCAATGGTCCTTATTTTTATGTTTCTCCCAGTACTGCACTTCCTTTTTTTAACAGAACACAGAACATATGATAGCCAAGCAAACATTCTTTGCTACAAATGTTGGGAAATGAGCCATGGCATGGAAAGACCAGATGAGATTGGGTACATGCTCCTGGTTTTTTAGACTCCTAATAAAAAGGGAAGCTATTGAGAAAATTTAATTTATTGTTAAGATCTGAGAAGTCTTTACCCATATTAATATTTTGCTTGTGTTCTTTGAATAAATATGTATTGTAATGAAAATGTGAAAAAAAATCTTTGAATGCAGTACTTACTACTTATTACTCATGTTAAGTGTCTTTCAGGATGTATTGAATCAGCAAGTTTTGTTTGCTTTTCTTTTGTAACCAGAGCATTATATCCACTTAAAATCTGTTTAGGAAACCTCCTGGGACAGGATTTCTCTGAACCAAACTGATAATGGAAATTGATGAAGGAAGAACACTATAGTGTTGATCTGACAACCACAGGAAATTTCAAGCACAAATGGGTTTTCTAATCATGTTTTCTTTAGGATTGCATCATATACAGAGGGAAATAGCACATTATTGGAGTGTATTGCATGTCTAACTCAAACCAACAGCACCATTTACCTTGTGTCATTAAGTCTTACACAAATAGACAGTAGTCTCCCACAAGGGGAATATTTACTTCTGCTTGAAATATGAAGTAATAAGTCTAATAGAAGTAGGAAGGTGTAATGTATTGTAAAGCTATTTTGTGTAGCAACAGAATTTCCAATAAGCCTGGTTTTTGTTCAGCAGCTCTGCAGTAAATAATTTACAATGATAATGGATATTGCAAAGTTTATGTTGGACAGAGGGGGAAAACATTGTGCTATGGGTCATAATTAGCAGTAGACTTGATTCATGATAGCTTTTTCTTTAAGGTATGTGAATTCAAAATAGATGGTAGAAGCTCTTAAAGATTAATTGGAGTCTTAGCAGCATACATGCTTTTGATGTAGGGATGAAAAAAGGAGAGTTTGGTGGAATTTGCCCCTTGGAGACTAAAGGGCAGGGGCTTGTTTACACTTTTTAACAGAAGGTTTGAAGTTAAGAAAACAGCTGTAGCAGATTTTCTGCACTGAGCAATGTGGGTTGGTGGTGTGTGGTGCCTACTTGGGAGGAATCAAGTTTGAGATCAGTACTTTGTACCTAAAAACAAATATAAGGTTTTTACTGTTTAAGGGCTGATTTAATTTTATGTCCATTAAAACATTTTTAAGAATGGACAAACTGGGGGTTAAGTTAATCACAAATTATTTGATTTATCCACAATCAAATTGGTCTTTATTGTAGTGAACCTCCCTGGAACAAAATTTTACTTACTTTTACTTACTTCAGATTTTTTACCCTTGAAGTTAAATGTTGCGAATTGCATAGAGAATGAAGTTATGGTTTTAACAATACATGAAAATATTAAAATAGCTGAAAATATCTGCTGCTTCATAGTGTTTATTGGAAATGTTTTAGTTAAGGAATCCTATGGCAGTATCTATAAATATCACATTTGACACCACTGAGCCATATTTTATGACACCTCTAGGTCATGGTTTTCCACTGATTAATCTGCATAGCTGAGATCTTGTTCTCCTCAAAGGCATCCAGCTGACTGCCAAAATGACAAAAAGAGGTGGTATCAAACCACAGGTAATTTCTGCCTTCTGGTCTTTGATTGGGGAAGTCTTCTGTTTCCTTAGTCCAAGTAGTGTATATTTCATTACCTAGCACTACATTTTATAAAAAAAATGACTTTCATATCTATATCTTTTATTACTTTATAAAAATTTCCATTTCCATACATTTGAGCTGAAAAATATTACCTAAACCCTTTCCAGATCTTTAAAAGTGGTACTTAGATTTTAGGAATTTTAAAAATACTATTTTTTAATATATTTATTTCAGTGCTTATTACTGAGTGTGCAAAAGCATGTATCAGCTTCATCAGGTTCATTGACTCAGATTATTTTACCTTCAAGAGATGGGTAATACCTCTTTGCAGAGTTTCCTTCTCTGGTCTTGAGCAGATCTTGCTCCTCTGGCTCTTTTCTACCTTTGCACTTGTATTCCATCTTATTGTTAGTTTTAACATGTGACATTTTTATTTAATTTGAGCTCTGTTTAGATTGTTTTTCATCTGCATTTCTAGTTGTGTATGTTTTTCTTCTTTTACTACTTACACCACTCAAGCCTCTCCCTAGTTTCATTAATTACTATGGCAATTTTGATTACTCTTTCCATTGCTATGGCAGTGGTAGTACATCCATCCTAATAAGAATATTAATTACATCTCTGGCTATGTCACTTCTGGTTTTTTACATTGCTGTGATATCATCATCATCTTAAAACTGACTTTGAATGCAGAATAAATGTTTATCTCTCCCTCTCTGTTGTCAGAACGAGTCCAAAAGCAGTTCAGATTTTTTTGTAGGCCGAGCACAGGGCTATTCCACTTCCTTAGGCAATAACCTAAGTGTACTGATCCCTGCATTAAATAATGGTTCACCTGACAGGATGTCATGAAGGAATGAATAAAATTAGATTCAGGAGGGTTCTGGCCTTCCATATCTGTTGTTATTTCAAAGTTTCTAGCAGTAAAGGCGTTTCTCCTTTGCCAGAGTTCTTAAAATGTTTGCTTAATGGAGTAAAGCATTTTGCAGTGTCTCAGTGGTTTGTGGTATTGTTGTGGTGGTGGTGGTTCTTTTGTTGTTTCCTTTGTTTGTTTGTTTAACAAGATTGTTTTGCTGAGCTCTAAGCTCAGCAGAGACATCTTGGGGAAAATTCTGTTCTGCATGTTTGGGAAGGAGCCGTGAGGGCTCCAAACTCAAATCCAGTAAACAGGTTTTTCAGCTCTTCAGAAGAACCAGAAACCAAGGCAGTCTTTGTTCCACTGTATGGACTGGCTACTCCCACCTGAAACCAGTGGGGAAAGCATACATTTGATTTACATGTAAAGAATTTAAAGCCAGCTGGAGTTTGTGGAACTTTGAAGAGAGACATGTATCTTCAAAAAAGAGGAGGTGCTTAGCTGTGAATTAATTTATAAAATATAATTCAGTGTGTTGATTGCCATGTGGATGCCTCTCTCCTTATGGCTGGAGTCAGTGAAAGGGTGATTTGCTGCTTCTTGTCCCTGTGGACCTCTTGTTTTCCTGAGAATGAGCTGGGGAAGTGAAGAGGGGAGTGTTCAGGCACAGGGTGTTGCATGTCTCCCAGTCCCTGTGCTACTGCAGTTATGGGGACCTTGGTTCTGGACAGATGCATCATGGAAATAGGCTAAAAACAGGGACTTTGTTGTTGCTGGTCGTTGGTGAACTTGCCAAAATTAGAAATGGCTGTTTTGAAAGATAATGAGGAATCCCTGAGGAACTAACACAAAGGAAAACTGGGGGGGCTTCCAGAATAGTGCCACTTGCTGGAACCTTTGAAGTTCTCACTCTGAAAGCAGCACATTTCTTTATCAGAAATGGCCTCTTTCATGGATATTTGTAGACATTTGTTTGAGGGAAAGGTTAGGGTGAGGGTTTCAAGTGTTTTATTTCTCTAAAACTTTGGTGTCATTCATTTAAAGTGAAACTTCAAAAAGGAGACGGTGATTTTTTTTGGAAACTGAGGAATAACAATGACTGAGAAGTTTCACTTTTAATTTACTCTGGCTTGGCTGACAATCTCTCCTTCTTTAACCTTATTAGCTGGAAGAGAGGAAACAGCTATCCAAGAAATAGCAGAGAGAAATTGATGGCACTTTAACTCCCCGCTAATACCTTTGTGAATGAAGAGCTCTTTTGAAGACAGACTGCAGTAATCAGATGGCAGATCCTCTGATAGTCAGGCTCTTTTAATGACTTGGATCCTGAGGGGTCATGGCTTCACAGCTGGAGAAAAAGTATCATTTCTGGAGGGACATGAGTTCTCCTGCCTCAGAAGTCATCTTCAATTCCTGGATGACTGCTCTGTAATTGAGCTATAAGAGCAGCCGTGTTGGTTCAATAGAGACGTTTTTATAGAGAGCACAGTGCCATTAATCCCTCAGAGGTACAAATATTCTGCTGGCACAGTGTTGTTACATGGCACCATCTCCCCAGATCAAGGGTAGGGAACCAATTACAGAAGAAAAAGATGAGAAGTGTAAGGAGGTGGCAAACAGCTCGGTGAGCTGCATTCTCAGTGTAGCAGAGTTATGCAAATATTGCCTTTGCCAGGTCCAGATTAGAGTGGGAGTTAGTAGCCTAAGGCTGTACCCTAGCAGTGCCTCTCCCCATCTTTCAGAGGTGTTTAAAGTAAAATTTTCTTTTCCTCTTCAGTTATGATTTAGCAGACTGTTACTTCATGCCAAACACTTCTGTGAAGGTTTGAGCTTTATCATTTCATCTCACCTTTTTTCTTTGATATTCTGTCTCACAAGCTTTGCTATTATTAATACTGCCAACAGGAGAGACTTCTCTTCAGGTAAGCTCAGCAGAAAGTTCTCCTGGATAACTGAGGAACAATTGAAGTGAGCTTTGTTCAGGTTTTCTGTCATAACTGAATTAAAGAAGGTACTAGGAGGGACCCAGGCTCTTAAGATTACCTGCCTAAAAGTATTTCTAATGTTCCTTCCAGTACTTCCTACTTTCTTCCCTCTTCTGGGTGTCTGTTCAGTATTTCTACAGCAGACTCCTTTCCAAACCGTGGAAAAAGGTGCTTTGGTCATGTTCAAACTCTGCTGACAATAGGAGAAGCTGCCTGCTGAAGGGTGCAAATGTTGGGTGAGCATATGACTGCTGCCAGGAATCCAGCAAGGAAAGGCTTTGATTGCAGTGTGCAGTCTCTGCAATCTGGTGACACCCTCCTGTTCCTGGTGGGTGTGCCTGGCTCTTGGAGAGTATTCAGTCTTTTGGATGTCTCAGCAGAATGTGAAGCACATGTGGCTGCAGCTGTTCTCTGCAGCCCCTGCAAAGGAGGATTGCACAGGGAAACTGAGCCAACCCATCCATAGAAGATTTCCCCCTGTCTATTTGACTTGAAAAGAAAATATTTTTTAATAGATTGCAATCTATTTCCTGTACTTCAATAAAACTCTGATTCAAACCACTGCAGAAAATTAAAGCAATAGTAGGAAGAACTGGCCTTAAATGATGTTGAAAACACTGTGAGTGTTTTCAGAGCTGGATGTAATACACTCCAGAGTGTACAGTTTCCCTTTATGAAACATGCATGACTCCTATTAGCTGCTGTTTATTGTGCCTCTGGTTAGTGCTCAAGTGGTAACTGAATAATTTAAAATCACAGATGTGAGTCATTAACTCTCCTGTCTTCTACAGTTTTATCAGAAACTGACCTCTCCAAGTATGGCTGCAAACAAGGCACAGGGAAACTATGGGGAAGCTTTCACTGGTGCTTCTGGCTGTTCTGTAACCAACTGGACTTTAAAATGCAATTCTTACAGGGCTTCTAGAACCTTTTATCAAGAGCTTAGTCACAGCACAACCTGCCTGAGAGATTGTCTTTTGTTATTGTCAGACTTAACATCTGGCTGTCCCTGGTTTTGGGGGAAATAAGGCCTGAATTCTCTTGGTGCACACTGGTACTCACCACAGTTACAGCACCAGAAATTTGGCACAGAATTTCTTCTCCACTCACTAAATAATTCTGGTTCCTACACTTATTGTTTTGCTGGAGGAACCTGCTTTAGAGGCTTGAAATATGGTATTTGACTGTCAGCTGTAAAAGTCTGACAGGATGGATGTAGAAGTTAAATGCAACCATAATATTCAAAATTCCTAAGATCATTACTCCATGATCATATGGGGTGTACTTAACTCAGTTATTCAGTGTAATGACAGTGATTTTATAAAACCAAGAGGCAAAGGACAGATTACATTTTTCTGTATGACTGCTTAAAAATAGGATTTCTGAGTAGGTTTAAGCTCAACAGCACAGTGCTTTGTTCCTGCCCACAATTAGAGCAGTGACTGGGTGTGAAATAACAGAACAGGCTGTAAAAAATATTGATTGGTGGTTTATCTTCCAAGGAGGGATTAATGGGCAAAAAGACTTTCCATACTCTTGGTTTTTTTCTTTCAAAACTGGGTCTAAAGTGGGAAGTTGTTTTGAGATTATGTGGACTGTAGAATGATGCCTTTGATAATTTATGTTCCTACAGTTGGTTTACTTTATCAATATATACACATGAAATCCAACATAAACATAGTGTTATGTGTGTATAATATACATGCCTATCTATAAGCAAATTGCATTTAACCAGCAGATTTTCTGGATGTTATTTATGATTCTTTTAAAAGGTTGTGATCTGTTAACCTTTACAGGATTTGTCCATAAAGCTGTTTAGTTGCAGAACAGAAATAAAAGATTATTAGCATTTGTGTTGCCCATTTTCTTGATGTTTCAACTCAAGTCAGTGTCTCCTGACCTGGCCACAGAGCCCAGCCTCATCACTTAAAATGTGAGACTAACCTTGAAAAGTGACTTTCTGTATCGTGTCCTTAGTTATTTAAGTTGTGAAGAACTCGTGTAAGTGCCAGAGGACAAGTCCTACTTTGTTGGCTGTGCATTCATGATTCTTGGAATATGAGTAATTACCTGGTGAACCCTGCACTGAGGAAAAGTGAGTAACTATTTCCAGAGCCAGGGCTCCCCTGGGGTGTGCAAAGTGTGCAAAGTCATCTTGATGTGCATGGCCCAGACATTCAGGTAGGTCTGAAAGGCCCTGAGGCAAGAGCAGCTGGAGGGCACCACAACATCTGCAGCTTTTAGTAGTTGCAGCTCCGGACTGAAATTGATTTCTTTTCCTGTTTTCAGTTCATACCTTCCCTTCCTGGAAAGCAAATACTTGACTAACTCACTGTGTGTGCAGCTCCCCTCGTGACACCCTCAGGCAGTGGTTTTATGCCATCCTTTATAGATTTGGAAAACTGGGAAGTGGAAGGTTACTGCAAATTATTTGTTCAAACTTCCACGAGTAATTAGAGAGTACTTGAATTACTGCCTGCTTGAATAGTTATTTAGATAGATATAAGCTCCATAAGAACCCAAAACAGGAAGGAGAAAAATAGTAAATAGACCTGCATGATACCTTTTTTGGACCCAATTTGCAGAAATACAAATCTGCATTTTGAAAGCAAGTCCCAAGAAGCTTGGCCATGCTATCAAGTGCAGTATAGCCCCTAAGGTATTACAACTTGAATCTGTTCTCACCATTTTTGTTAAAAAAATTAGAGAGTAATTTTTACATATTTACACATGTACATATTTACTTAGAGAATAATTTTTATCTGCCTCTTTCCTTTCCTTTGAGAATATTAGAGCATCTTGTGATGGGGCAAGAGAAATTTAATCTATTAGCACCCAAAGAATTCAGGGAGCAATACCCTGAAAGAACTGTAGAAGCTGAGAAATTGCATGGGCTCAGAGGTGTTACAGCTCCTTCCCATGGAGGAAAACCAAAGAAAAAGGAAGATTTTGGCATGAGGAGGGAGCCCAGATGATCTGGAGTGACAGGGTGTCTGTCTCTGACATAAAGGATGATTGCAGCAGTAAATTGAGGGTAAATTCTGATTGAGCAGTAAATTCTGATCATGATCATTCTGATCATGATCAGAAGCTGCTGGATGTGATTCCATCTTACTGAATGTGTGTGGTGTGAGAAAACTGAACTGAGAGATGCAGAAGTAAAAATAGTTATTGATGAGCAAGACAGGAAAATAGAGCAGCAAATGATCACAGACAGGAAGGCTTTTGGAGCCTTCTGCAAGTTGTGACCTTCCCCATATGAAAGATACTTTTACTGGCTAGCTGAGGTCATTTCCTGGTGCTTTTGAATTGCCAAATGTACCAGTAATGGAAGGCTGTTTCATGGTGGTTTTTTTGTTTGTTTGTTTTGGTTTTGGTTGGGGTTTTTTTGGTGATGAAATCCCTATTGCCGTAAATGCAGTTTCCTGAATCCTGCAGAATCTTTTATTTGTACAGGCAGATATTCCTCCCCCAAAAAAATCAAAAAACAAAACCCCAGGTATTTTGCCCCCTGCCTCTAAGCAGTCTAAATGACCCAAAGATAGCAAGTGATACTTACTTATACATAGCAAGTGATGCTTGTTCAGCTGGAACTCATGAACTGAGGAGGAAAATCATCCCAGTAATCTATCTAAAATTGATGTGAATCAAAAACATGTTCTTGCTAGATGGCTGTCACAAAAAATGCTTGGAGAAAAGATAGCTGTACATTCCCAGAACTGGTAAACATTCAAATTAGGTGAAGAATTCATAGCATTTTCTAGGGAAATTTTTATTTTACGTACTAGGTAAAGAGCTTAACTTGAAGTGGAATTTTGTACAGGAGTGGACAGAAAATACCTCTAAATACTTAGAAGAAAATGTGGTCTCCACAATCAGGGGTTTCACAGAGACTGAGCGTGATGTTAACTTAATGGTGATGACACTTGGTATATTGTAGAGTTCCATTTTATTTCCCCTCCATTGCTTTTCAATGGCTCAGTATGCTTTTATCATCACACAGTGCAGGGCTTCATTGCACCTCACTGCCCTTCCCAACAGTTTGCTGTTACTTGCAACAGTAACTTAAAAACAAAAAAAAAGCTGATTCTTTTAAGCATCTATTGATAAACATTAACAATGAGGTAAAAATAACTCCTAAAAGAAGGAGGTTTCTAAATGGAGCAGTCTATTCCTTACCCTTTTAACATATGGAAATATGAATGGGAAAACAGAATAAATGAAACAATCAGCTTAGAGAAATTCACATTTCCCTTTGCATGCAGCTTCAGACAGCAGCACTGAGTACTTCTGTCTCTTAATTTCCTTTGCTTAAAGACCAGTTGTTTCCTAAAAATGTCACCCCAGCAAACCCATGGTAGCAATATAAAGGTGCTTCAGAAAATTCCTTCAAAATACAGGAGCTGCACCTTTCAAACAACCTAAAAGATGTCATTGAGAAAGCTCAATATAATCTAAATTTCTAAACAAAATGCTGCAGAGAAGCTTGGGCAACCTTGGTTGCTGCCTTCTGGGTCTAAGAAGTCCAATCAATTTTCTAGTTAAGGAAGGCTCTGGATCATGTGTCTTTGTTTCTTTGTCACAAGTCCTGTCACTAAATGGAAATACTGCAAATATTTAGCATTTTCCAGAGGTGAAGACCTCTATAATTCTATAGAAAGGTAGTTTTACATCATGTACCATGCTGGTTTTAGAAAGTGCAAAGAAGGATTGTTTCCCTTGTTCTATCAGACATTCCAACACAAAACATTTTACTGAGATGTTTGTGGGGTTTGTGTTAGTGAAGCACACACCTTACTAAACCATCAAACGTGTTAAAAGCACAATGCAAATAATAGTTCTCATTTTCTTAGAGACACTTAGGTGGATGTAGCCCCAGGAAGATGGGAACTGATGCCTTGTGCAGTCTGAGCTAGAACAGAGGCTGGGCAGAGTTAAAGAATAAAGTAGGGATTTATTGAAAGACCTCAATGGATCCACCTTGGGGCTACACCCAAGATGAACCAAAATGGTCACAAAATTGATGACCGGTCTCTCACTTTTATAAGTTCTGGTCCATTTGCATCTTGGATTTAATTGTCCAATTATAGCTTTAGGTTTTGAAGTCCCATCCTTCTTGTTTTTCTCTCTTCAGTCCATCTTGTTTGTACTCTTGGGCCTGAGATTTAGATCATTTTTCCCCAGCTAGAGAAGGAATTATTTCGTCTCCCTATTCTGTGAAGAGCGCTTACTAACCCCTAATATGAAGCTCAGAACTACACACTAAAGCAGCAGAGAATCTGAAAAATATAAAAGCTAAAACCTGAGGCATCAGTTGATTGCCCACAAAGGATCAAATTAATTTTATTGGCTTAGAAAGAAGTAGGTGTGAAGTAGCTGGTTTTGAGATTAGCTGGAGTTTTCCAAAAGATTTAATGTTAAACCAGATACCCTGTAAGAGAGGAATCATACTATTTACTTTTAATGTGAGAAAATGTGAAAGAGTGAGGAAAAAATATGTCAGAAAAAAATTCCCTTCCATTTTGATTTTCAGCTAATGTCTTTAAAGGCTTCCAGCCTGACTTGTCCAATCCATTTCATAAAGGGGTGACAGGAGATGGAGGTTTACCAGCACTTCAAGTGTCAGTAAAACTTCAAATGGATTGTTGTTGTTTTGGCTGATGGCACACAGATTGAACAGACAGGAAGTTCTTTGGGCTTTAGTGCTTTTAGGTGAGACAAGGAATTGAAGAATGTGATTTCCTTGTCTGTCTCTGTCTTTTTGGGTCAATAATAATGCACTTCCTTTGAACACCATTGCATGCTTGGTAGGTTTGCCATGATCTTGATTAGGTCCAGGATTTTTTTTGTTCCAAGTGTGTAGCCTGCCTTGCCCCTTAAAGGCTGGGATATGAACCACTTCTGTGAAACTCTTAAAAATGCAGGTTGGGGGTTTAATTTATGGCTGAAATTCCATCCATTGGTTTGAATGCCATAAGTAGTTACCCTTTTTATTGACTGGGCTCCATATCAAATGGGAAGTTTTCTGATAGTGTTCATGGAGAAAAATGTGGCTGCCTTTGTTATGGCTTTGAGAACATACATAATAGAAACCCCATAATTTCTCACTCCATCACTCAGCTGAGAAAACCTAATGTTTTGCAGAGACTGAAAATATATTAGCTTTCTTGCAGCTGTTATCATGTGTACTTCTGGGCTTTGTCTTTAATCTGTGGCATAATCTGTTCTTCCTTGCAGACTGTGGAACTCTCTTTCCTTGAAATGAGACTGAAATCTTAATGATGCTTGGTAGTAAAATTCACCTCACAGCATGAGCTCAAAAAAACTTGTTCTATGCTGATTTTTGAAATTTAAAAATTAATTTCTGAGACAAGCAACAAGTAACCAGTCTAATAAACATACTGAGAGGGAGGGGAGAAATCAGTGAGGGAAGGTGGAAAATTTAAATACTGCAGTAATTGCTCATACTTTAATTTAGATTCACTTACTCCAAAAAGGTCAAATAACTATTTCAACTTCTTCTGCCAGTAAATTGCTTCAAAAATTATAACCTGGGAAATGCATTGGATAAGGCTATGCCCAGAGGAAAGAGATCCATTTTACTTGAAATGTTTTCTAGTTTAGCTGGTTTCCTATGCTAGAATTTTTGTTTGTTTGTACAATAAACTAAATATAGATTTTTTAAAGTAACGTTGACATGTTCCACATAATGAGGACATCTGATGGAAATATTATGATTTTATGAGAACAATGGGATTATTTTAAATAGTTGCAAGTTTTCCAAAATTATACAAAACTGTAAATTCTCTTTGATATTCTAGTATATTTTAAAGTATAATTACATAAAACAACGAAAACAAACCAGACTGTTGTGAGAAGGAATCTTTTAGAAGAAACAAGATAAGACATAAAGCACATAAAACTGCAGTCTTTACTACCTCAAGAAAGAATTTCAAGATTAAAAGTAGTGATTAAGATCCTACAATCTATTTTTAAATATATTCAGGCAATAACCATTTTGTGATTCAGCAGATCAATTAATATGAAGTCAAGCTCTCCCTAGGATTATTCAGAGCTATTAGGCTGTTCTCTAGAGATTTTAGGCTATATTTTTTAAAAGGTAAACTGTACCAAGTACGCATTACTCAAATAATTAAAATAATAACCCAAACCCTATTTTTCCTCTTAATTTAATTACCTCACCCAGACCTCCATAATTACCAGAGACAAGAACTCATGTCAGTAAAATACAAATCTTGTGAAAGACTGAAGTGGTGCTTCTTACTCCTAGAGTATACTTTTATTATCTGTCTAAAAATCCCATGAGATGATCACTGGAGAAATAGGTATTTTTCACCTGTGTTTAATATTTTTTTTTCTATTTTTTAGCCCTTTCCTATTGTTTCAAACTTATTTTCATCCAGAAGTGGAAAATTGAGATGTATTTAGATTTATCTTTTTCTTTAGGAAAGTTGGAAAGCAATACTGGGGGAGGAACTTGGATGTTACAGATGTCCACTTGCTGTGCCATGCTGCCTGGTGATGTTTGTTCCCCATTAAGGAAAAAAGGGAAAAAAAACCT
This sequence comes from Loriotus luctuosus, assembly GCA_035582745.1. Taxonomy (NCBI): domain Eukaryota; kingdom Metazoa; phylum Chordata; class Aves; order Passeriformes; family Thraupidae; genus Loriotus; species Loriotus luctuosus. Next base: position 542,496 of record JAWWEY010000002.1, read on the forward strand.
CACCACAAAAGCAGAGCAAAGCTTATGGAAACACTAAAGGAATTATGCCCAACCAGCCTTTGTGATTTTGGTTTATTCAGTATGAGAGCAATACTTCTTCCCCCCTCCTAGATTGTTACAATCAGGAATCTATGCCAACATTTTTATTTTCCAAGGTAAGGGGTGGCTCCAGTACATAATCCTTTCCTGTGTGTATGTATGGATGTGTACATATAAATGGGAATGTATATTTGTCTGCAGGCAGTGACAGGAATGTAAAGCAGTTATTTTAACATGGACAACAGAGACACAATGTGTGTCCCAAGCTGCTAAGTTGAAAAAAGTAATATAGATCCTTCACCTAACCAGTATTTTATACTTTGGAGGTCATAAACTTAGACTTAGTGATGGGAGAGGTATAAATAAAGACATGCAAACAATTTTTTGTTTGCCTCATTATACTGCTACGCCTTTCCTCTGTATTCTTATGTTTTTTTCTTTGCTTGTTTTTATTTATTCCTAGTTATACTTCAGTGGCCTACTAAATGTGTTCTTTTCAAGAATATTTATCTTTCCTTGCTGCTTAATTCATCTAAATATTTAGACATTGCTATATTCTCAGTCAGTAGGCACTTGGCTAATCTATACAAATTCATCTCATTTATAAATTATTCCTCCTAGCTCACTGCCAGCTTACACGCAACAGAATGCAAAGCAAAAGTGCTTCAAACCTTATAAATCAGCAAACCAAGAACAACAACTCTTCTTATTAAAGTGTAGCAGCTTAAACCAAAGGGATAGAAACTTTAATTTTTCATGAGGAATCCTAAGAGAATTTGGCAAAACAAAACAAGTGACCGTTCCTGTGCCGATCAGCCTTTGAAGTGCTGGAGGTCACTGCTGCTGGTTGGCCACTTTCCATTTCTGTCTGAGACCTCACCAGTACCTTGGACCTGGTGCACACAGAGGGTGACTGGCAGAATTTGAAGCAGAAGATGCCCCTGGGCCCACAGAAGAGCAGATGAAGGGCCCAGACCCTTGGGTAGTAGCAAATGTCTGCTAGGGAGAGGCCCCAAATATCCCTTGGTTCTTTGCTTGATATTAGAGACTTGGTGGTACTTTCCTGCCTGAGGGCAACCTGGTAGCTTTCCAATTATTGAGAGCCTTCCAATTTAAACAAAAAAAATCCCATTGAAACATGAACACAATTACAGAACTGAAAAGCTTTTCAGCATATTTTATTTTCATGCTTAGTTTTTTTTGATCCCTTAGCAGCAACAGCAAAGTATAACTGTGAGACACGTTTGAGCTTTATGAAGAGTTTTCTTTACTGAAAAGCTTTAACATATACACATGGGTTTTAAGAGTTTGGAGGTTTCTCCTCATTAAACAGACTTCCTGGAGGGGAAAATAGGTAAATAAATAGAAGAAATCCCTGATTTTTGCTTGCAAATATCCACTGCAGGAGAAGATAAATAGCAGTATGATTCATGCTTTATTATTTAGTGACTATCAAGCTTAATTCCTGAGATTATCCCTTCTAAGAGTATTTGGGCTTGGTTTGTCTCACTATCAGTTGAACTGTACTGTAAGTAAAGAAAACTTAAGGCTCTTCTTGATATTTAAGAGCAGTGGACTAAAGTCAGTGGTGTGGAAATAATATTGGTGGGCAAAATCCCTGAAATCAACAGGAATACTCCAAAAAGCATTTGTGGCTTTGGCTCAAAACTGTCTCTGTGAGTTTTGGAGGAAATTTGCATGCACATCGATTTGCTCATGCAGATGTCTGCTCTGTATTCAGAATCAACAATTGCACACATCAGCCACTGTTTTCACTTGCAAATAGTTACTGTGCATATGGATTTTACAGGAGCTTTATGGAAACAGGCCCTGTAATAACAGCCAACAGCATCTCCTGTTTCAGTGCTGTTATTCTGCAATGATCATTGCTGCCCCAGTAGCCTGAGAGCTGTCACATTCTATTTCTGAAATTGCAGGTTTGTGTATTATTTAACAGTAATACACATCACAAACAGTGGTTTGGTGATGAACGTGGTGTATGAGCTTAAAAGCCTAATGTTTGCCTGGGTTTAATAATGCTTCAGTTCAGTCATCTGAAAAACATAAGGTGGAACCTCAGATGTAACCCAGGCTCTCAAGTCAGCCAAACACACCAGGTATGAGCAGCAGGGCTTCATGGCCACTGCTGTGAGACAGGGCTCAGCCCATCTAGGGGCTCATAATTCCATTTAGGAGCAGCCTCTCTTCATCATCAGAGGAGTCAAGAGATATCAACTCCACCTTTTGTCAGGGGATGAGCCTAATTTTATTCATTATTGATTATTTATTATTTTTTATTATTTTTATTTACTATTAATTCTTTATTATTAATTTCCTCTGAGATGCCTCTTTTTATAAAATGTTGTACTAAGAGCACCAGATATTTCTATAGGAGCCTGGACCTTTCCTCTGCTAGAATGTGGGAAGTAGAAGGGGCTAGACCAAGTAAGGAGGAACAAAAATGAAACTTTTCTCTGCTGTGACCTTTTGTTTTCCTTCACTGCAATTTAGGAAGCTGAGCCTTGCAAAAATGACAGTCAGTTTTTTTGGCATTGCTACCTGGAAGACAAATTTTGCCATGGTGGTGGTGGGAGTCCTACACCACTGGCAGATCATTACAAACACAGGGGAATCCTCCTGAACCATGTCTCCCCTCAGGAGGAGGGGTTCAGGACTCCCCCCCAGTCGTTCTGGGAATTTGCTGTTTGTGACAGCCAGCTCAGGATGCCCCTGCTGCCCCTGAGGGGTTGACACTCAGCTGTGCTGAGGAGGGGAGGAACTGTTTCCATGCAGGTTGGATCTGGTGGCACCAGTGAGCAGGCCTGGCTTGCAGCACGAGGTGGGAGCCAAGCCACAGTGGCACCCCAGTCATTTACAAACACATTGAGCTCGGGTTCAAACCCATAAACATAAAATAAAGCTGTGCTTTTTCTGAATCAGCTCACAGCTGCAGTGGCTGGCTCTGCCCGAGCAGCAGGCACCCATCACATTTTTCTTTGTCTATACAATGCCTTCTATCCCTGGATCAGAGCAAAGAGGGGCTTTATCTGTCACTGACTCCCTCTGCTAGCTGGGAGCACCAAGCCTGGGCTGCATTTGTCACCCAGGCTGGCAGGGAGCCCACGGATAGAGATATTCCTTGGAGCAGGCAGACATGTGCTGCTGACAGGGCTGGAGACAAATCTAAGGGCTGCTCTGACTCTGCATCCTCTCTGCACGTGGCATTTAATGACACAACTGGAGTAATTTGGTCTTATTATGTAGAATAGAAGAGGTTATTTAATTTCATAATATTTGGATTGGCTGTCTGTGTCTATTTAACATCTTGAGGACAGACTGGAAACCCAAGATGGTCATCAGGTCTAGCCTTCAACTTGCAGAAAGGTGCAGAAACAGTTGGAGGAGCTGCTTGGTTCCTTTTCCACACTCCAGAGCTCTGGAATGATGTGGCCTGTCCCAAAAAGGCTTTGAGGTTTCCTGCTGTGAGTTCATTCAATGCGTGCAGTCTTTGGCCCCTCACGGAAAGCAGCTCAATTCTCCTGTGAAATGGAGGCAGATAAGACAAAGGAGATAACTTCAAACAACATTATTACTGCCACAAGACAGATGTCAGTGCAGCACAGGAGATGCTCATGAGGGAAAGAAAAGCTCTTGGCTTGCAGATTCTCCCTCCACTCCATAAAGGCTGCAGCACAGCAGCAATGCCCTGATCCCAGTTTGTACTGGGAATGGGGAGCACAGGGTGTAGCCATGATATTTTCTGAAAAATCCTTTCCTTAGGATTTTTTCTCCTGAGAAGCTGAGAGGCCTCAGGAAC
>JAWWEY010000002.1:549030-583676 GCA_035582745.1 Loriotus luctuosus
GAGACAAAACAATTCCTTCTCTAGCTGGGGACCAAGGACAAATGATCCAAATCTCAGGCCCAAGAGCATAAACAATGTGGGCTGAAGAGAGAAAAACAAGCAGGATGGGACTTCATGGGCTAAAGTTGTAATTGGACAATTAACTCCAATATGCAAATAGATCAAAACTTATAAAAGTGAGAGACCCTGTGACCAGGTGTCCATTTTGTGACCGGTTTGGTTCATCTTGGGTGTAACCCTGGCTACACCTTGTCTTGTGCTGCCCAAGGTGGATTCATTGAGGCCTTTTAATAAATCCCTACTTTATTCTTTAACTCTGTCTGGCCTCTGTTCCAGGTCAGCCTGCACAAGGCATCAATTTAACTTCAGTCCTTGCTAAAAGGAATGTGTTTTAGTTAGATGGAATTTCACTACACTTCATATAATCACCATATTTATAACATATGCTATTTTTCTACAAAAAATATTTTTTTTTTGTGACCACAAAATCTATCTTCACTTCCATCCTCTAAGATGCACTCAAGTCTTCCAGGAAAAAAAAATGTCTGTAGGATTATGGATCTCTGAAGGCAGCAGTGAATTCCCAGACACATGGATACTTTCCTGCCATCAGCTATTGACACTGACCAGCTCACAGTGTTTGTCACAGGGCAGCTACTGTTCACTCCCAGGAATTTCTAAGGCTGGGGAAATTCAGCTGAACATATATTTCCAAAATGCAAATTCTCTGCTGCATAAGAATCTCAAAAGCAATTGTCACAATTCAAATCAGCAACTGAGTTTTAACCATGAATTTCTTCCTTTACCACGTGGATGGACATAAGCACTCCAGCCACAGCAAATACACCAGGTTTGATTTCAGCAGTTTTCACAGGGATGAACAATGCTGTACAAACATTGTCCTCAAAATGTTGGAGCAGAGAGAGCCATGGACACAATATCCCACAAACTGGAGACATTCATGTCGAGGTTCACAGCTCCTGGGTCCCTGCTAGTGAATCAGCAAAGGCAAAACCCAGTAAATAAATAAACCCAAAGCAAAGTGCTCTTCCAACTCCCTTTCAAAATAATTTTGCCTGGCTGCAGCTCTCTCTCCATGCTAGACTTCCACCACAGATCAGTGCTTTGTCATTTTGTCACCATTTGAAGCAGTGTCATTTTAAATTATATGATAGTCACAAGGAAAGTACCTGATGTGTCCAAATGATGAACCACCATCTCCTGCCAAAAACAATAAAGTGGCAACACTTATTTTCTGCTGGGTAAACCTCTTCATTTCTGTATTACACAAGACTTCTCTCAAAGCTGAAAAATGGCATGTTAGCAGCCCCAGAACATTTGCAATCTTTAGATCCTCCCCTTTCTGTGCTCAGCCAGGTCTAAAAAATCTGATGGGAGTGGAACTGCTGCAAGTTTTAATGTCAATATTTTTTTCCAGCACTGCTTCCAAGTCATTCATGGCTATTTAGCAGATACCTCACAGAACTGTGCAGGGCACCATCTGCAAACGTGGTACAGATTATAGAGGCTGCAAACAAGCAGGTGTTTGTCTCATCATCCCACTGACCATTTGAGAGGTGCCTGGAACAGCAGCAGCCCATCATTGTGGGAGAAAATAACAACACACTGCAAGCAGGCTTGGTCCCAGGGACTCTTCAAAGTGAGGAATGAGGAGCATGTGCTCCAAGAGTGGGCAAAAGGCATGGTTTTATCCCAGAGCATAAGATCTCAAAAGCATACTATTGGGTCAGGCTGAAGCAAACACACAAAAGCACTGAAATATTCAAGTGCTCATTAGCATAAATGCAAACTGGAGTGAAACACTTCACAAGCTGATAGTGCCAGGGGGTTTTACAGGCATTACTACAAGATTTTGTTTCATCCAAGTATTTCTTTTATCATTATTATCTGAACATGCAACATGTCCTTGAGTTATTTCTCTTTTTTTTTTTAAGGTGTTAAAATGTTTTTGCTTAACAAGCACCTATAAATCCTTCTACACCAGACAAGCAGAGCTCTGTTCCATGTGCTGCAGGGGGTTATTTGTGCCAAATTCCTCTGCAGCTTGTGTGGCTGCAGGTGAGTGTGGTGGAAGCAGCCACTGGGAAGGCAGGATGCCCTGATCCTGAGCCAGGATCCACTCTGAACCTGGAAAATACAAATACAAACTGCCTCTGGGACTTGTTACTCTTAGCCCAGGGTGGCTCCTGGCCCCCTGTCCCAGGGCAGAGTTGGGTCTGCCTTGGGAACCATGACCACGAGCTCCCTTCTGTCCTAGGATATGTAAATTCAGATTTTTGGGTGGGTAATTTTGTGAATGGCCCTTCCAGCTAGAACTCTTGGGCACAAGGAATGTTGTCTTCCCTTTCTCTGCTCAATCAGGTGTATGTGAATTAGTTCAGCTGCAAGAGATCATTTCACACAAAATTCTGAACAAAAAAAAATATATAAAAAAATGAACCACTTTGCAAAATTGTGGGCATTTGTTTATCATACTATACAGTTTGGTTCCAAAAAAATCCAAGGAGATCTACTCTGAAAGGATTTGCACGAGACAACTAAGAAAGCTCCTTCTAGGAAGGGAACCAGGATAGCCATAGTATGAACTGGTTTAAAGGTTTTTTAATCAAATTTTAACAGTAATCAGCAATTTACTTTTGCCTCAAACAGAATGTATAAAAAGGCTTTCCCTCCAAGAGGTTTCCATATATGTAAATAGTGACCTAAATGTAAGCATATTCATGACTTTCTGAAGTTTGAATGAATTACCAAGCTTTATCTTTACATTTTTCATTTTGAAGCTATAAAAAGATATTCTGTAGTTTTTCACACTATCTCTGTGCCTGAAGATGTCTGCACAGAAGATCTCTCTGCACAGAAGCCAAATTTGAGAGATCTGGGATGAGTTTTAGACAGTTCTCCAATACTGAGATTCTTTTGCATTCACACACAAATAGTGTGACACTTCAAATGCCACCAGAACTGACTGGAACAGAGCAAGAAGAAACAAGAAATTCAAATGCAATAACTCTGGGGTTTTAATTTCTTTTTACTTAGACATTATATCAAGCTTAGTACACATTTCAGATAATAAAAAAACCCACTTCTAGCCCAGAACCCCAAGCTTATGTGTTCATTTTCACTTTTTAAAAGGGAAAAAATCCCCAGTCAAATATATCAAAGAGTAATAAAGTATTCAAATAAAGAATTTAACCCTCTATTGCATGTATTTTCACTTTCAATATCCTCCTGTATTGTCTCCAGAAGTTAGATATGATAAGATAGAGGAACATTAAACTTGCCTTTTGTCTCTTTGAACTGCTCTGCTCATTTCATCACTTTTGAAAGATTATAGATTTCAGCATGGTATGTCATTAGACCTTGTCCATAAATCAGAATGTGTCATGCTCTTCCCTGAAAAGTTAGAGGCCCTTTCAGCATCCCCCCTTTTAGCTAACAGTAAACTATTCACATAACAGCCATCAAATCCCCTCTCAGTTGTCATCTTGATAAATTAAACAACTTGACTTACTTCAGCTTATCAGTAGAAAGAGCTTTCTGTGGCTTTGAAAATGTCCATGTGTTTTTTTTTTCCTGTTCTTGGATTTTTTATTTCCAAAGTGGGGATATCAAAGCAAGTCTGAGCATGTCAGTAGCAGAGTATTAAGACATTGATTTTTGATTTTGCCATCCCTGTTAGATAGCAGAGAGGATGAATACTGCAACAGGTCTGGAAGCAAAATTCTCAGGCTGATAAATATTAAGCAGCAGAAAAGCTTGTACAGTATTACAAATTCAAGGTCCACTCGAATTTACTGTATTTTAGTGTCCTTTACCTACCTTTCTCACTTATCACCTTAGTTCCTCTATCTGTGCATGAACCACTTGGTCTGGCTTACCAGAAAATTTATGAGAGTTACTGTTGAGAGGAAATAATAAAACCCAAAAATGATGAGTATAGTAAAATATAAGTTTGAAATTGCAATTCAAGTCATGCTTGCCAGATAGTCCATTAACATTTTCTAAGCTGACAAGGTCCTGCTGCTTTTACAAAGCACTAGGATTGATTTAAAACTCTGCTGACTGAGCTGGTATTCACTGCTCACTCAAACCCACTCTGGAGATATAACTGGCATGTCAGATTTAGTATCCTCAGATAAAAAACAGAGAGCAAATGGTTTTATTGTTGGTATAACCATCACACCACTGACACTTTTCATTACAACATTACAGATTTAGCTGAGGAGAAGAATTGATGGAGGAGAATAATAACTGAATTTTTTCTTCCAGCTGAGTAGCCTTGCCTTTAAAGTGTTAAAAAATATATCTGCTTAAAAATATATATAAAATTAATGGGGAAAGGTCCCCAGTTTTAGTGTTTAGAATGCCTTTGGAGCCAGAACGTTGTGGGTATTAAAAGGCTTGGGGTTGGACAGTCACTGTGGAGGGTCAGCACAGCAGCACAAAATGTCCCTCCACCCCTTTTTAAGCTCCAAGGCAAAGCCTCTGTTGCTGTAAGTTATCTCCAGGTGTTTACCAGCCACTAACCTCAGAGTGGCTCTAATTCCTCAGCCTGTAATTAGCAGCGGTGACTAAACCTGATGCAGGCAGCATCCTGTCAGCTGTTGGGATTACAGATGCAAGGCACCTCTCCCCCTCTCCAGCCATGACAATTCATTAGTTCTGCTGTTTGGGAGCAGCTGTACCATTTGTGAGGTAATTTATTCAGATTCCCTCAGAATTATTGCCGAAACGTGGGAAGGTGAGGGGTTTGATGAGGCTGTGTATTTACTGTCAGAGAGCACAGGTTGGATCTGTGGTCAGAAGTGATGAGAGATTATGTTTCATGAGGAAAAGCACCCTTTTCAAGGCAAAAAGTTTAATAAAGTCCATGAGGCAAAGGAAAAAATGCTTCAGCATGTCAGTCATGTCTCACAGTGCTATCCACAAAACACCCCTAAAATTGTACACGTGAAGTTCATTAAAATTTTCCCTTTCTGTCACAGCTTATTGAAGCATTGTTCTAAAAAGCCTCTATTTAGTCAAAGCTGATCAAAGTATGAGAACATACAAAATGCTCAGCTTGATTATTCAGCAGGGTGGGACAAGTAAAATTCAACAGACTTAACTGCCAAGCTAAAATGGAGGGATTTAGAATTTAGGGATTTAAGTTGTGCTCAGAGAAATAACATCAATGTTTGTTTTCTGAAAAGACCTGGAACAAACCCACAACACTTGGAAAACTCAGTGTAAAACTTGTGTCTCTTATCTAGCCCCACCCCTGCACATGGCAAAGGTTGGGGAGGAACTTTCATTTTACTTCCCATCAATACTACACCAGCAGAGCAGCCACACCAAGCTGGACCCAAAGTCGGTCTGTAACTCCAATAAAACATCTCACTTTTGTTTCACTGGAATAATATTTGCCATATTTCTTTCATCTATAGATTGATATAACCACAGCCCCCAGGACTGACTGGAACTGAGGATGCTCAGGTGCTTATGACCCCAGATTTTCCTGTGGATTTGACTTAGCCTTTCACCCAGCTTTAGCATTCAAATATATCCACATATTGAGTACACTGAAATGTTTCCAGCAATGAAATGTCAAAAACACTGACAACCCTCTTCAGGGTCTTAAATCCAATATCCTGTGGCCTCACTGACTTCTGGATTTTAATTTGCTATCCCAGTGCACAGTAATTTCTGGTTATCTCTGTCACACTCTTAAGCACATCTCAGGATGAAATTTTGGCAGGTTGTCATGTTTGTTAAGAACAGGTGCTCTGACTTTTTGCAGCTTTTTTTTTTCCTATCTGTTCTTTGAAAGTGGGCTCTGTGTGTGTGTGAACCACCTCTGACCATCTGAATATGTAGATCTTTTAATCCCCATTTTCATACATACATGCACCGACATTAATTTTAATCAGGGAAAGCTAAGATGAAATACCAATAAAAGAGGAGTTGTTAGGCATGACATTTCATTTATGGATGTAGCTGAGAAGATTAATGTCTGAGCCAGCAGCCTGTCCATTACCACCTTCCACTGCAGAGGAGCAACACCGTGTGCAACAACTGAGCACGAGAAATTCTCACTTGCCACATCCTTCTCTTGCCCTCAATTTGTCTGTGCAATACAGACAATTAAACCATGAAGACCAGATCATTTTCAGTGAGGAATTCTGCATGATCCCCTCTCAGGGCACATCAGTCCGTGTACATTTGTGTATTTTCTCTTCATTAATATTTTAAATTTCTTTAATGTGTGACTTACCTGAAGGAAGGGCAGCTCCCCAGGACTCTGCTCACTGAAAGAAAAATTCAAAGCAAAGGAATGCACCTGTAAGCTGGATTCAGCTAAAAGATTGAACTAATTCCCTTTGAGTACTTTATGTGGTTTTAAAGTCTGGTCCCATTTTATAATGGAGTTTTATATTTTTAATTTTTATAATGGAGTTTTCCCCTCATAATACAGAAAGCTACTTTTGGCTGGATACACTGAGAAAAATTATAAACTCGTTCTTACCACTATTTTACCTGGCCAACTAGCAAGAACAGACCTAGGAAGCAAATGCTAAGAGTGAAATCAAGGTGAGTTTTACAGAAAATACTGCATGGATAGCTCAGATAATAAAAATAATTATCCATAATCTAGCAAGAACATGGAATAACACAGCAAAGGCTTTGAATGGATTCAGTTATGGCTGAAACACCTTCCTTCAAAGCAGCTCTGCTCTTCTGAAACCACTCTGTAAATTCCATAAGGATGGCTGTAGCCAGAGAGCCCAGCAGTTCTGCTTAAAAACCAGCATGGCAATGAGGAAATGTGTTAGCAGGAGCCCCATCTGCTCTTGTAAGGCCTTAACATGTGTACAGGTTGGAAAAAAACAAAAAAACAAACCAGCAGACTGGGTAGAGAACAACTCTATTGCTCCCCACCCCTCCACATTCAGGCACCTAAAAATAAATCTATTTAAGTGGCAGGAGAAGAGAAAGAGAAAAATTAGAGGAATCACACAGAATCATGGAATACTTTGATTGGAAGGGACCATAAAGCTCATCCAATTCCAATCTCCTGCCATGGACAGGTAGACCTTCCACTAAACCTTCCACTTATTCAAATTTCTATTGAGGTTTGCCTTGAACACTTGCAAGAGCCCACAACTCCTCTGGGCAACCTGTGCCAGTGCCCCACCACCCTCTGAATAAAGAATTTCTTCCTAATATCTAATCTGAACCTGCCCTTTCTCATTTTAAAGCCATTACTCCTTGTAGGAGAAGGGAGAATACTGGTGAAAGTATAAGCACATTTGTTTCCAGACATCATTTCCGGAATGATTATTCTACAACTGAGTTAGGAACTGATCCTTAGTGACTTGAGTCCCTTTTATTCTCCAATCTCTCTATTCACACTGCTAATTTAATTTCTTGCTTCTAATATGAAATGAGAAAATATACTTTTTAGGGGAAAAATAATTATATATCAAGTACAACACTTGGAAATGAAAAAAATCCATTTTATTTTAATGTCTTTTAAACAGGGTGATATCTTTGAATTTTACCTCAGGTGAGCATTTTAACAGATTTAAAAGCAAAAAAAAACCATTACCTAAGTTGCCTAGCACATAGGGATATCCCTAAGAAAAGGATTTACTTCCACACCAGATTAGAGGGAAAACAAAGGCTAAGCAGATTGTGACATGACACCTGTGGGGGTGAAAAAGGGAATATTAAAAGCAGATTGTATTTTTCCTTCCCCATGAATGCAGATAGATTCAGAGCAATAGTTTTGATGCTGTGCTGTGTTTTAAAAAATAATCCTGCTGTAAGTGCAGAGATCAAGGGTATTTTTTACCACCTCAGAGAAGGAATTCCTTGCATGTGCTAGGTGATCCCCAGCACAGTAACCATGCACCAGCACAGGGAGTGTTGTCCCAGTAATCTGAGCCTCTACACAATTTCACAGGTGCATCATGTATACAACAAGATTATTGTATTATTAACTCAAATTATCGACTCAAATCCATTATTTGCTTCATTTAAGAAGTCTCTGAAATTCAGAGGGGTTAGATATGTTCAGTCACTGTCAAGGACTTCATCCCTTGTCTGTGGGTACTCTTCAAAAGCCAGGGAGAAAACACACAGAAGATACAACAGATTTGTTTGCACTACTCAGCAAGGAGTAAAAAGGCCACCCCTGATTTTATCAAATGCTGCCTTTATTTCCAGCAATGTTTTGTGCATTTTAAGTACCTAAGTACTTCACTAAACACTTTTCTACCATCCATCATGGATCAGTATCTTAAAACTTTTCGACACCCTTTCCATTTCTCAGAAGGGGGAGCTTCACACTGAGCTAGCTTGACTTGGGAAAGCGTTACTACAAAAAATCACTGGAGAATGATTTTGTTGGCAGTAAAAAATAGGTTTCCTGAGCTTCCCTCTTTGAGGAGATGCACTGGCTGCCACCAGCAGGTATTTCTATTTCAGCACACAGCTCACCCCCCTGCTCACAGTCACATCCTCCCAAATGTCACACACTGGGCAGACACCTGAGCATCTGCCTCATTTCTTGTGGCTGGAATTGTCTCTGGTAACAAAAAGGAAACTCAAAGCCAATTTTTCCACCAGGAGTATCTGTCATCACCTTGGACTCCACATGCAATGCACTTGGAAAATGCAGAGTAAGGAGTCTGACATGAGGGTTGCTCCACCATAAAAATCTCCTTTTTTCTTTTCTGCCATGCCTATTGTGCTGAACAGAAAATGAGGTGTTTGTGCTGAAATAGAATGTGCTTGTTTGTGGATAGGAGTCAACATGTTAAACAGCTCCCTGGAGCATATAAGAGAGAAGAAAAATGCTAATTCCAGGGAGGAAGCAATATCACAGGGAGAACACAAAGCAACACCTCAAGAACCTTACCTTTTAGTCTTTTTTTTTATAAATTGATGCTCTGCTGGAATTAAGGAAATCTCTGCTGCCCACCTCACACCTGCACATGAGGATGAGCAGTTCAGATGTGGGGTGACCATGCTGGGACTGTGCTGGCAGCCTTCTGATCACAAACAAGAATCCATATCCAATATTAAGTACCTCAAAAAACCATATCCAACATTAAGTACCACAAAAAACCATATCCAACATTAAGTTTTCTACTGTTCAAGTCATGTGGCAGAAGCAAAGATGCAGTGAATCTCTTTAAAATCCAATTTTCATAGAAAGGGAACATCCATTACTTTTAACAAAACATGGTACAGAGAGATCAGCACAATCACAAAAGTCAGACTACCAACAGCATCTGGTAGTAGCTATCAGAATTGTTCTCTAAAAGAAATACCTGGAGATTAAATGCAAAAATCCAGCCCAGTAGAGCTCTACCCAGTGTCATCCCTCAGCCAAGCCAGCATGCTTTTAAAGTTATGACCATTATTATTTCTACACCTTCTTTCATGTAAGAATTACAAAGTACTCCAATAAACAATTCCAGTTAATAAAAAAGAAAGGGGAAATTTAATTTTTTTGTTTGTTTTTTGCTAATCAAGCCATCAGATTCTCTTAAGATGCAGGTGTCATTCTCATTCCTGCTGCAGGCTTGCTGAGTGGTTGTGAGGAAATTATTTGTGTTCTTTGGGCTTTAGCTCTCTATTCATTAAACTGAGATAACAGCACTTCCTTTCTCTGACCTTTTGTGCATTTTCTCTGAAGCCTATTGTAAATTTTACTGGGCATGTGCTGTGCCTTATTATGTGAAAATTCAGTATCTATTAAAACCTTCATTTCAGCTGGAACCTCAAACAGCAGCTGGAGAAGAAATAATAACATACAGACGTTTCAGGTGGAACAAATGTGTAACTTGTTAATTTCTTTTAAAATACAACATGCTTCAGCTGGGAAGATTTAAGATGAATGACAGTTTAAAATAGATATTTTAATTCTGTGCTTTGTAATGCCACATCCTCTTACAGGCATCCAATATTAATGTAGAAATCTCTCTCAGAATATAAGCTATTACTTCTAGCAACCAAAGTAGCATTGATTACCCCATGTGTCCTTTTCAAGCCCTTCATTTTATAGACTGAAAGTTATTTTTAAGATACAATCTTGAAGAAAGGGATCTTTGATAGAGCAGACAAAGGCAGTAGACAATGAATATTTAATGGGTGACCAATAATTATATCAGGATTGATCTGCGAAAAAACCCTCAAAAAAACCCCAAATCTCCAAAACTACCCCTATAAATCAAAGCAAACAAAAGCAGAAACAAACCAAAGAGTCCTGGCTGTGGTTAGAGATGCACAGCATCACTTCTGAGGCATAATTTTCTCGAGGAGAGGCCAGCAGAGGTTTCCTGTTCCCTGACACCTTCCCTCCTCAGGGGGCTGAATCCCAAGGCCAAGTGCCAGCATTCCAGGGATCAGGTGCAATATTCCCTTCACTGGCAGATTCTGACCACAGAACAAATGTTTAATACAAACCAAGAAATGAGCAAGGATGATGGCAAAGCCCAGGCTGACCCCTGTCTTTAAGCACTTGATTTTACTGTATTTCAGACCTAGTGACACACAGGAGGCCACTGGAAAGCTGCACCCTCAGGATCATGAACCTGATGGATTAAATATTCTTTGGCATTGCCTTGTGCTCCTGAAGAAATAAAAAATGCTCTGAGTAAAACAAAGTCAGGAGGATGAAAAGTAATATTTTCTGAAAATAGTCCTTTCTTGTCCTACCCTGCTAAACTTAATAAGGAAAATCTTTTTTTTTTCTCCACCTCTCCTCTCAGCAAATAGACTCATCATTTTCTTTTGCTTTGTTGCTCTTGTTTTCACCTTTGCCTGGAGTCAATCTTTGGATATGAAAGGCTTTTCAGAGGCATCCACAGAAGTCAGCAGTGTTACACTACATAGTACAAAACCAGCTGCAGTAAATTGATTTCAGTGTTATCCCTTATTTCTATTGTTTAATAAAAAAAGAAATATTTTCTCTGACCACTTTTCACAAGGATAAAAGAGCAAGGGGATGGACAGGCTGCAGTACCTGCAATGCTGGATTGTACCCTGCAATCTTCAAGTGCTGGGCTTCAGATTCCCGGTTATTTAAAACTGAACTTTAAAGTTATTTCTTCTAAAAGATGAAGTCACACTGAAAAACTTTACCATTTCTGTTGCCAGCAGGCACAGAATTTTCAGAAGAAATAAAAGAGATTTGAATTCCTGAAGAACTTCTACTGCTTTGTGAGGTAATACTTATGCCTATTGTTTTGTGTGGAAAATTACCTGATTTTTTTTAAAGGTCTTTTTCAAATTCCAAGTTGTCTGCAATCACCTTCTAGTTTAGAAGTACTTTATAAGGACTTGCTAAAAAGTAATTTAATACTTTACTATAATAAATCCTAGAAGCACAGAATGATTGGGGTTGGAAGTGACTAAAGATCTTGTAGTTCCAATCCCTGTGCTGGGGGCAGGGTAGCCAGTAATGTTCATTAATGCCAGCAAAGTTCATTAATGTCACAGCAGCAGGGCTAATGTAGCTTTATACAGCTGGCTGCTGTCTTCAGCATGGGCCTCTTGGAGCCTGCAAACTGCACAGCACTGAAATTCATAAACTGGAAAGACCTGGAAATACTTAAGTAGAAAAATAATCAATAAAGATGCTATGGACTTGAAAATAGAGGAATAATATAAGGTTTTCTGGGCAGAAAAAAACATCAATGATATGCAGATGGAAAAGCATTATTCAAAGACAAGACACTTGGGAAATAAATCTGTTTGCATCTCTACATGCCTGTTATTCTGCTACAAAAATAATCGCAATCTATATTGTCTCTAGGTGCCTCAGGAAAATATGAAGATCATACTAAAATTAGAAACTACTACCAGTAATAAATCCAATGTCTTCGTCACCAAAGCTGAAATCACAAAACCACTTCCAGCTCCACACATCCCACCCTGCCTGGCCTCCTCTCCCCTTCCTGGGAGAACACTTCATGTCTAACCAGCTTCTAGGAGGTAAAACCAAAAACCCACCAGGTACATCACTCATTGCCCATCACTCATTCATATTTTAACAATGGGAAATGTCCTGCAACCCAAACCAAGAAGGAGACACCAAATACCAGGAGTAAAGAGCTCTTACGTTTGAGCTTTTTTTGGTTTGTTTCTTTTTTGCTTGTTTTGGGTTTTTTTTATTTTTTAATGTGGCAACTATCCTAAATAAAAGCTCAGAGCTGCACAATGAGAGGTAGAAAAGGTCTCACCCAAGAAATGTGGAAGAACTTTACCTTTCAGATACAAAACTCTTGAAGTATTAGAAAAAGTGTAAAAAACACACAAACAAATATCTGAAGAGGTAAATTAGTTGACTAATAACCAAGTAAAGATGTAACCCCCTCCCAATTAGTACATTGGGAATGCCTGAGAGAGGAGGTCTACTGGAAACAGTATTTTGGAAAAAGGAAAATGTTCTGGGAGTGTGCAAGACAGGGCCTAAGGCTGAGAACTGACAGCTAATTAGTTATAAACTTGTAAATGCATATGACAGCAAAGAATGTTATTGTGATTTTACACCCTATTAATAAAGACTTTATTCTGTGGACAACACAGCTAATTAAATATCTTCCATTGACAACTTCCATCAAACCCAAATTTACCATATTGCACCTGATGCAACCCAGACAGATACAGAAAAACTGAAGGGAGTTTTGGGCAGAGAGAAAAAAAAAAGCATTGCCAACTCCATGTGAAGGAATATTTCAAAAACTTTAATTAGGGGGTTGAACAAGATGTGCCTTGAGCCTCATCTGTTATTCTGCAATTCTCAATTGTTCAGACAGCTCAAGAGACACAAACAACAGACAGAAAACGCAGAGCACAGACAGAAGGTACATTTCACACACTAAAACTGTACTTCGGGATAGGGAAACAGCCTGAAAACACAGAGTTTGTGTGAGTGAATGCAGCACTGAGACAGGGCACTGTCAGTCAGGGGAGTCCTGCACCCAACTGAGGCAACTGAGGTCTGTTGGATGGAAAAGTGACAAAATTCAATTTAAAGGTGTGTTATTCTTGTTGGAACATCTTGGGGAAAATTCAGAAGCTTTTCTATAACTCACTCTCAATTAGGAGAGGGTCAATATTGCTTTGCCAGGATCAAGGGGTAGGAATTATACATTTTCTTCACATCTAAACTCAGTTCATAACCAACTCCTATAACCACAGAGGCCTGATCCCCATGCAAACCACTCTGAATCAGAAACATCTATTTCAAGAATTGTCACAAGCACACCATTGGGAATTGCACAGAATTTTCATGGCAAGCTTAATAATTACTTTGCCCTCTTTTCATATCCTGCCCTTGTTTCCCTACATTGGGTAGGGAAAGGAAATAATCTGATCAGGTACCATTGCATGTATTCAAGGAAATAGAAATCATTCCTGCACAGAATCCCAGTTTGCTGTTAATCCACCCTAGGAAAGAATATCCCCATATTTTTGCATAATGAAGAAAAGACAGATAAAGCAGAAAAAAAACCCTTACCAGCTATTTAGGCATTTGTCATAGCTGTAAACTATTTGTCCTTCAGGGGATATTCCTGAATGGCTTGTCTTGGCAGTAGTCTAGAACGTGAGGGGACTTAGCTACTCTGCAGTTTTCATATTTCATTCCCAATTTTGCATTTAATTTCAGCTCTAATTTTTGCCCTGTAAAATCAGAAAAACTAATCACATGTTCTAAAAAAAAATTGTAATACTAAGCTCTGTATACTTAAATATATATATTAACATATATATATAAATATATGTGTGCATAGACATACAAGAATTCACTTAGCAGTCAAACAAGTCCTCAACATCTTTACATTGGCTTAAGGAAGGAAATGATAAAAACCAGTAACAATTGCAACTTCAAATGGAGGACACACAGCCAGTTTAGTTCATTACCAACAGAGTCATCTGTAGAAAGGTTTTCAGGCATCACAGGTAGCAGCAGTGCAAACATCTACTTTCCTTGAGGAAGGCCTTGTTTAATGAATATTAACCCATTTCATACAGATCTGTTTGGATTTCGCTGGACTGTGAGGAAATTTTCATGATCCACTCAGACATAAGAAATCCATATGTAAAACTGAAGTGATATCAGCTGACAATCTTATTTATAATGAAGGTTGCAGTATCATGTCAATATTAAGAAACTAATTTCTCACTCTATTTCCCCCCTGCAATTTTTTGAGATTTAACCGATCACTCCTGAGCTTTAATTTTGAGCTCCGCTGAACTGTTGTTGATGTTCCATTTCAAAAAGGAAAAAAAAAAAAAAGAAAAGAAAGAAGAACATGTGTGAACTGGAGTCTTTCTCCTGCAGCCTAATGGTGTAACTGGTTCAGACTTCCAGCCTTCCAAGCAGCCCTCAAATGGTGACTTACAAGGTTTGTTGCATAAGGCAAAGAGATCAACACTAACCTTGATTTTTTCTTGACTAAAAAGCCACTATCATGAGTGGAAAGACCAAGCTTGTGTCCATGTATGTAAGTATTTCCTTGCATTTATATTTTACATACATTTGGTGCATATGCAAGAAATGTATTTTGGCTATTCATCCCTCAAAGCACGTTCTTGGGAGAATGTGATTAAGAGGTTAGAGTTTGGAGAAGAAATAACATCTAGTTTTACCTGCTATATCTGCTCTGCAGTCTTAGAAAGATGTTTATTCTCCTGTCTACTGTTCTTAAAAGGTGAACTAAGGCATGCTTAAGGTTTTTGATAAAATCACAAAGTAGGTAGCTACAAAAATCCCAGCCACATCACAAACCACTGCTGATTACTGGTAAATAATATCTCAGTAAAGCTGAGTTTAAATGTAAGCTCCAGAATGAGTTTTTGTGAGTAGGATGTCATCAGAATCAACTCATACCAAATTACTAATTTTAATACTACTATTGGAGAGGGATAAGGTTATGGTTAGAAGAAATAAAATTGTTCTGCAATGGCAATCAACCTGGCTTTGTTCTAGACCCCAAATTCTCATATACCTATATAGATAAAATAATAAAGCTCTTTAGCTTTATTGTAAGGCTGTTTGAATATTGCCTTACAAAGTTACTTATGAAGCATTTCTATGATTATCAGAATAATTTTAAAGCTGTATTTTTATGTACTTGTGGCAGAACTTTACTAATCCCATTAACTGTATCCTATTCTGCAGTGCCAGCGATTTCAGCTCCGTTAATGAAATGAGTCAGCTCTTCAGCTCTGAGGCCCTTTTCATCCCACAAGATCAAAAGTTTTCTACAAGATTTAAACAGCTGGAGAAAGAAGAGACTTCCACATTTCCCTGCTTTTAGATGTAGAGGTTTGGATACCACAAAGTCTTTCCAAAGACAAAGTTTGTTCCCAAGCAGGAAGACCCCAAGTACGAATTCGCGGAATCTGCCAAGCACTGATTCAAACAACGTGGATTTTTAGTCCAACACCACAGAACTAAAACAAAGGCAGTGTGACAGTATAGGGTGCATTAGAATAACAGAAACAGAATGACAGGCTTGCAGAAGGGTGAGGAATATCTAACTAAGATGTAGGAAAGATTATCTTGGAGCAGCACATACATTAGTTCCCCCGTGGAGCTGTAATAGTTTCCAGTGTATAGTTTTGTTTCTTTCTCCACAAAGTTATATATTGTTTTTCAAGGTCGGGTATTTTTCCTCCTTAAAATGCAATCAAAATGCCTACATTGTTTATAGTTAACGGCTTCTGGAAGACTAGCAATATTTTAAGCTTACATGACATGTTCCCCTTGCTCTCAGCCAAAGGCCCATCACCTTTTCCATTCCTTCAGCATTACAATTTAATTACTTTGGAAGCCACATATGCAAGCTGCATTTATTAATAAATACAAATCAAAATGTCTAAAGTAAATTATTGATATGCTATATTATCTCAGCTTTTCTGTGGAAATCCTCATAAAAACAACTTAAATTTTGACAGCCTGACTTCCAGAATTTTATGTTATAGCTCTCGGTAGGACACAATTCTTCATAGATATGTTAACCTTTAAATAAATCCTCTTTAAGCAAATGTAATGTCTCTGACACCAATCCATCCACATCCAGATTTTGAAGGTTATATTTTAAATTGCAATATTTTTGTTCATTTTCTTGCATTGAAAAGGTTTAGATATTTAGAGATATTCTGGAAGGAAACTACAGAAGACAGATATAATTTAAAATTATATCTATAGTATATAATTTATATATATAAATTACAGATTTTTATTTATACATAGTAATAACATATAGAGAGTATGTAAATTTATACATATAAATTATATTTATACATATAAATAATATATAGAGAGTATATAAATCTATACATATAAATTATATATAAAATTATAATTTTTATATAATGTTAATTATTTTAAATACGATCCTAGCAGCTGCCAGCACATCACAGCTGGCAATACCCCTAATTTCATATACACCCCACAGCAATGCTGTGTGCATGTGAGCTTCCAGATCCTACTCACATTCCTGCCACTTCCCTGTACAGCTTCATACCCCTAAAGATACCAGGGCCATCGTCCTGAAAATAATTAGGTGCCCAACATAAACATGCCAGTGATTTTTTTACCTTTTTAAACAACCTTTTCAAGTAATTACAGCATCTCCCCACACAGTGCCCATGCAGGATTAAGGCAGCTAACCATATCTGTCAGAGGAATTTATGTGTCACCAGCAGTGCCCCGTCACCACAGAGAAACGATTGCTGGAAAGAATCTAAATCACTGTTAGAGCAATCTCAAAGTACAATGTTGTAATTACAATTTGAATTTCAAATAGAGAACGCAGGGAACGATACATCCTCTTTGGGACAACTTCTGCTAGCCTTACTGCCTTCAATTTTTGTGAGGTTTTTTATTAGAAAATAGTATTTTCCATTATTTTTATAACACATTGACACACTGCAAATGCATTTCTACAGGCAGAATACACAATGCTATGAATATATTTACATTTACTCTGAATATTTAAAGAGGAAAGGCCTGGATATAATCACAGAAGAGTTATTTCTAAGCTGTTATATTTTTGCATTTTATCTGTGCATTCCACTGGAGCTGAAAATCAGTGGGGAAATAAATCACCAGCACTTTCTGACTACACCTTCAGGCTCTGTCAATTTGCTTGAAATATATCAGATGATCCTGACTGGTAAGAAATAATACACCTGCTCTAACAAAAGATCTAATCCTCCTGTCCCTCCTCCCACTCCCCTGACAGGGCTGGGAGCGGGAGCCTGGCTCTCCATCCTTCCCCACGTGTCCCCTCCCTCCATTTCAGCCAAGTTTAGTTTTGTCTGCACTTTTTCTGGAAGCCCAGCACACAAACTTCATTCTTCATGCACTGAAGGCCACTCAGAACTGTGGGTCTTTACCTTGATCTAGCAGAACAAATATTAAGGACATCAGTTGCTGCCCTCTCCTGAAAATATCTGAAATTCTGCATTACCCAGCTGCAATGCCATTGACTCCAATGAGAGATTAGCAGCTGCCATTAATTGGAGCACAATTAACAAGGGTTTGATGAGTGCAGAGAAATACCTTCCTTGTGCCCTACCCTCCAGACTGCAGTGTTTAATGTGCTGAAGGTAAAATTGATCCTTTTCTACCTGGATATGTAAGAAGTCTTGTGGAATTGTTCTTTATACTGGCACAGGCTGATGCTGGACGGGCTATTTATCCCCCAGCAACCTAACTAGAGCAGGTATTTCTATTTCTAAAGAACAAAAGAAAGGGGTTGGGGGCTTTCCTGTTCTACCATCAACCCTCAATTTTGGTGAGTTTGTTAAATTAAAGAATTTTCTATCTCGGATCTTTGCCAAGATCGTGTTTCACCCTAGCTCTTAAACCTTAGCCAAGATGATTCTTAGCCCTTGGAAGATTGGTGGTGTTTCCTCTCAAATTCGAATTTGTTTGAAGTAAAAAGTATTTGTGGCCAGGAATATTTAATGCCCAGCTATAACAAAGAATGCTTCTTTAAAGAATAAAGTGTTTTTTCAAGGCACTTTATAATATGCTTTTTCTCAGCTGTTACACTAAAGTATCAAACACAGTGGCTACTGTGATGACCAAAACATTCCTCTGGAATCTCACTTTTGAGCAGAAATATCTATCTAGGAAAAGTCAATGGTGATCCTCATGACAGGTTTATTATTCCCATTTCAAACTCCTCACAACAACATACCAGCCTTCCTAATTAACAAACAAGCAATTCAGTTTCTCCAGTTAAAAACACAGATGTTACCAAGATCTGTTGGGAGATTTCCAGGCATGCTTTGTTCTGCCAGTTTTGCCAAGTTCTCTCCCTAACTTTAAAGGCTTTCAGTTCTTCTCATTGTTGGTGGTCTGGTGTTGGTTTTGCTGCTGGTTTTGTTTATTCATTTGGGAGTTTTGTGATTTTCTGTTTGTTTCTACACAGTATCAGTTGCCTGTGCTCTGACTGTCTATACTTACACTTTTTCCCTTACCCAAGAAATTCAAGACAGTCTGTATTTTTTTCTCCCTGTGAATAGACAGGTATTCTGTATTTTTCTCACATATCTGATTGCTCATTAATCAAACTCAGGGGACCCTCCATGGTGCTATCCTCCCACGCCTTTTCCTCACCACACCCGTGCAGTTAATACAGAAGGACGTGCTAGCAATCTCCAGAATTCATTAACCAGCATTAGAACCTTTTAATTATAATCACAGAGTAACTAACTATACTGCTAATCCTTTTTACTATTCCAGCTACCTTCTCCAAATCGAGTTCCACATGCAAATGTGGAGAAGGGAGCACAACAGCTCCCCTGTCATCAACACCCAGTGCAGCACACACGTCCCTGCACGCTGCTGGTAACCCAGCCAGGGCTGCAGCAGGGAGCCAGTAATTGTGTGATGTATGGATGTTAAACCCTGTGCCTGCCTGACCTTTTACAGCTGCTCTGTAGTCAAACCACACCTGCAGCAGCTCTGAAGCATTTGATGCAGGCTGTTCATACTTTGCACAGCCAAAATCTGTGTGTGTGGAGCCCAGGATCTGCAGCACACAGTGCAGCAGGTGTGTGGCTTCAGAGTTGTCTGACACTCACTGCACATCTGGTTTCCTTCTGGCATGCCCCTGTTACACCTGCAATTTACACTAGTCCAGTATCAGATTTCAGCTTATTCCAATGTATTTTGGACCAGAAAACATGGATAAAACAGGCAGGAGTGGCCTGTGTTATTGACTTTGCAGTTTTATGATAAGGAAGCACATGCTGCATGGCTGTGATGCTAATGGGACAACCACTCAAGGCTCCCACACTCTTAAATCCACACTTGTGGTAGGTAATGAATTAGTAACACAACCCAGAACTTCAATCAGGAACTGCTTTTGATCCTGAATTAATCAATACTTGCAGCACTTACACTCAGCATCCTCAAAACTGGTATATTCCTTAGAAAGCACTAGTGGAAAAACAGTAGAAAACACCGGACCATCTATTTATGGCTAATCTCCAAAATCCCAGCTACAACATGATTTCTTTTAGAACACCCTCTGTATTGGAGACAGATGAATAGAATAGAATAGAATGGAATAGAATAGAATTGAATAGAATAGAATGGAATGGAATGGAATAGAATAGAATGAGAGATGGATAGATGGATAGATGGATAGATGGATGGATGGATGGATAGATAGACAGATTTATTGATTTTTTTTTGCCTGTCTTACAAGGCAGCTGCACATTCCTGAACATCTTGCCCTAACCCTTCAATAGTTAAAGCTGCAAGCAGGGAAGTCACAAGAGGAATTTTGCAACAAAAAGCTCAGCATGCGAGTAATGAGCAGTCTGACAGCTAGAGAACATGGAAGAAAGTAAAAAAAGCCCACACAACTTGTGAGGTTGGCTGGTTCCCTCTCTTTAATTAACAAAGGTGAAAGATGTGCCACTTAATTGGGAATTGTGTGGCACATGACCCCCCCACCCCTGCACACACTGGCATGAATGGGAGCAGGACACTCTGGGCTCACAGGATGGAGAATCAACAAGGCAGAACATCTCACTCATTAATAACCACTGACCACGAGCAAAGCATGGTGTAAAAACTGCATTATTTCCATTTTAGCTGCACTGACAGTGGTCCCCTGATGTGGAATGACAACAGGGAAGCACTTGCCAGGCAGATTTAACCCTCTTCAAATTAAAGCAGTAATAAACTTTGATATTTGTCACAAAGAAAAATGCAACCACAAAAGATGGATCAATGTTCTAAGTCTGCCAAGATGCCAATAATTGGGCACAATTATTTTTCTGCTTTTATTATCAACCTATTAAATATGCAACACACCCTATCACCACCACACAATTCAAGAGCAACCTGGCCCTGAAAAACTTAGGCAGCACATTAATTCCCAAGAGCTCAGAAGTATGTTTTCTCACATGGAATAGTATTTCTCAATCCCAAATTTGATTCTATTCCAAATGATTCAATAGCACATTACTTCACCTAAGGCACCAAAGTGTCTATCCCATTCTTGCACAGAAACTCTTTCAACACCAAACTTCCCAATGATATATTGAGATATATAATCAGCATATAATACATACATTGACATATAATACATATATTGAATATGCATTATATTGACATATCATACATACATTGAATATGCATTATATTGACATATCATTCATATATTGAATATGCATTATATTGACATATCATTCATATATTGAATATGTACTATATGCAAAGTTTTGTGAGAACTGAAAGTATCTTAAGAAACCCTATCAAAGAAAAAAAATGCATCCAAGAAAAATCTGCTTTTACATTTGCTTATAAAGATCCCTTAACAGTTATTTTGTACATCTATCATATTTATGGCACTTGAAGGTAATGTTCCAAAAAAATAAATTTGTACTTTTCCCTGAAAGTGATTACTTTTGCTGCGAGAAGAATTAGTTTAAAAACAGCAGAAAGATACTAAATTTCTTATTTAAATATCCATTATCAGATAAAAAAACCATATGGAATTCCCACTAGATCCCAGAATTTGTACAAGGGGGGTTTTGCAAAGTTTGAATCACTTTAATACACATCCATGACATCTCTCAAGGAAGCATTTCTTTATCCTCAAGAACATACAAAACTTTCCAGATGGGTGCAATTGGTGCTGGGATCTGGCCATTGTGACCTTCAGTCACTCATTTCTGAACAGCCCTCACTGTTCCCACATTTCCTGTTATTTGCTCATTCCACCAATATCCCATTCAAGTGGAATAATTTTCTGTAATTATCATTTTTAGATTAAAAAATTGTTTTCTTCACTTGAAAGATAATGTTTTATTATTATTAATTATTATGCATTATT
This sequence comes from Loriotus luctuosus, assembly GCA_035582745.1. Classification (NCBI taxonomy): domain Eukaryota; kingdom Metazoa; phylum Chordata; class Aves; order Passeriformes; family Thraupidae; genus Loriotus; species Loriotus luctuosus. Next base: position 570,420 of record JAWWEY010000002.1, read on the forward strand.
AATAACTGCATTATTTAGCAGGCATTTCCCTTCAAGCATTTTTCCCTGATATCCCCATTTAATGACTTACAACTTTTAATGCATTTACATGCATTTCTACAGAATGTGCATCATTTCCATAGTACTACAACCAAAACCACCACCACCAAAACCCAAATTAAATGAACCATAGGGCCTTTTAAAAAAGCCCTCTTGAAGCCCTTTTGCAGGAGTCTGAATTTTTCTACTGCATGCAATAAAATTTACTAGTGATTAAGGAATGTCAGCAAAACAGGACAATATAAGAAATAAAAAAGGGAAATTAAAATTTAGCTAAAAGTAGTCAATTTTAATGCTTCAGGCTTCAAATAAGTTGTTTGTGCTTCTTGACCTCCACAACCCTTGGTATTCACACCCCAAAACATTTTATTTATGCTGTGTGGTTTCTCTTTCCTGCATCCAAACCTCTGACTTCATTCCCAGCAGCCAGACACAGAACTGCCATGTCCCCATCCTGCCCCACAAACCATCACAGGTTTGACTGAGTTAAATTATTGCCCCAACAGTTTACCAAGTGGTGTTTTTCAAGTGACTCTGCTTCTGATGGGGAGCACAAGCCTTGAGCAGATACTGAACAACAAATCACATCACCACAACCAGAGCCCTGACCACTTGAGCAATGTCAGTGGGATGTTAAATCTGCTTGCTTGAGTCTAAACCTCCCTCACAGCCAAAGCAAGCACTTCCTAAAACCAGCACTTCCATCCTTTCCACACCCTGCCAGAAGCCTGGTTTAGCAAGCCTAGCCCTATCCTGCACCATTTTTAAAAGGAATGGTTCTGTGCCAGCCCATTACCCTTCATAGCTGAAGGGCCTTGAGCTGAAACAGTATCATTTATTTAGATCAGTATAATTTATTCATTACTCAGGAATATGTGATTTTATGAGCTGGCATTCAGAAGGAACCCAGGGATGCAATGCATATTCAAGAGCTGGCCTCCCTTGGCTCTGTCACGTGGGAGAAATCCCACCCAGCCTACTCGAGGTCATCTCTCAGTGCTTGTGAGCAGGTGGAGAGAAAAGTGTGAATGTGGAGCCTCAGTTTGCTTAGAAATTTGCATTGAAAACATTTTCCATCAGGTCTCTAGGAGAATTTTGTTGTATTAGTCACAGCCTATGGAACAAGCCACCAGAGAACAACATGCCACCCTCACCTCTCCCAAATCCTACTGTCTTACAATTTTCCCTTGTGGCTTTCTATCTCTCCAGCAACAGGGATGATTCTGCTAAGGATACATCCATCCATCCATTTATCCATCCAGTCATCCATTTATCCATCCATCCATCCATCCATTTATCCATCCATCCATCCATCTATTGAAACACCAAAAATAAAGAGATCTTGTGCACTGTATGCCACATCCCTTAAGTTTAAGAGCCAAGGTTCTTAAACACCCTTGTGGATTTAACCAGTTTCATTGCATTTCTGGACAGAACTGTGTTGTCACAGTAGTGACAGTTTGGGAATATGTGTCCAAGTTTAAGTTTCATCTGGTGTTTACAGAACCAGACTTACAGCTAGTGTAAATATAGCTGTCACTGTGCTTTTACATCATGGCATAACAGGCAGCTAAAATGTCAAAAAAAAAGCCACATCTCAAAAACACACCAGACAAATCAAAGGACCATCAATACAGCTCCTTGAAAGTGGATCTTTTCCACGTGGGATCTTTGTGTGAGCTTTGTTTTCACAGTAAACCACTTAAGGACACCAGTGCAAGTCCAATGGCTGTGCAAGACAGTGGGGATGTTTTTTTCCTGAGGGAAAGCCAGCCTGGTTAGAAAGGAACTTTGTTCAAAACACAGGAAACTTGGGCTCTGTGAAGAGTAAATTGCCTTCAACAGAAAGAAGTAGGCATTTACAGGCTCTTCTCAGTGTTAGCTAGCATCAAATCTTGGGCCTGACAAAAGAAGCCAGAAAACAACATGCAAGGATTGTCCCTAGAAATTTGCTTTCTAAATTGGCATTTTAAAGAGGTTTTTTTCTATGTGTGCATCTTCTCAGAATCTTACTGCCAGCCCTGAGTGCCCCTTTGCTCACAAACAGTAGCAGAGCAGGTGCAGCTGTGAGGATTGAAATATTAACTCTCTTTTATAGGGGGCTGTAAGGCAAACCTCCACATTGCTGCTGTCCTGCCATTTCCAGAGCACCCAGAACTAACAACGAGCATCCAACACCATCCCAGCACTCAGAGTTCCACAGCAGATGCAAGTTATGATCTGGAAATATGAACAGCAACTGAGTTTTCAAGCCAAATGCTCAGCACAGCCTGGGAATTTAAAAAGTCTCTCTAAAGACTCTACCCCTCCCTAGGAAAAAGAGTGTGTGCCCCTCTCATTCAGAAATGAGGGAATTGTAGCCTCCTGACAGTTTACACTCATACAGCTCTCAGAGGAGCAAGCTCTGTGGCTTTCCTACCAAACCTGATTCATTCAAGTAGGTGGTGAATTGAATCTGCACATGCCAGGCTTAAAACTGTTTCAGAAGAAAAAACCACTATGTAAGGTACTAACTAGATAGTTTGAGTTTCCCATACACACAAAAATGATGTTGAAATGCTCAGCCATTACACCTTGCATAGCAATGTATTACTTGACCACACTTCATTTGAATCCAGTAGAAATGGGCAGATGATTTGTATTCCACTGAAGACAGACAGCTGTGCTGTAGCACTCACTGAAGTGCCACCAACCAACCGTTAGCAAGTAAACCTGCTAAATTCCAGGCAGAGCTTTAAAATCTAACCACTCTGAAAGAGGCAATGCACATTTGTCCTGCTCTGTGTTTCAGAAAATCAGTTTATATTAAGCCACTCCATTGCTCTGCACTTAAAACGAGAGGCACTGACCTCACAGGTGGGGCTCCTGATCCAGAATGATGGCAGAAATAAAACCCACCCAGTCATCCTCAGCCAAGTCAGTCCAGGAAATCCAAACAGTAACTCAGCAGAGGAGAGGGAGCACATATCCTTAAACCAGTTCTACCCAAACCTGAGCCTTCAGGCTGGAGCTGGAAGAGCCTTCTGGGGCTGATGGGCTGCAGCTCTGGGGGGAAGGCCAGGTGAAGCTGGTGAGGCAAATTCCAGCCTGGTCTCACCCAGATCTGTCTGAGAAAACCCAACAACCTTCTGACCTTGATGATCCTGTCCCAGTTAAGCACCTGTTTGTGGCCAGCAACAGGGGCCCTCACAAGGCAGGACAGGTTATTGTGGTGTGTGGCTCCTCCCAGGGCAGTGATTTTCTTTTTGCAGCCCTGTTTGCATTCTCCCTGCTCCCATTCAGGCAGAAAAGGAAGGCACACCTGCCCAGGTGGGATTGCTGCCCCACACTTGTGACTTCAGCTTTCCTGGTAGTGCCCTTGAAAGCACAACTTGAGCAAAAGTATCAGAGCCAATGTCTTTCAACTCAAATCAAGAGTGAGACCTGAACTTCACAGTCACTCCCTGGCACAGCTGGGCAAACTGATGTTCCACAACAAAATTCAAAATTCACTTACTGAAGCTCAATTATATCTCTTCTGCAGCATCTAGTAAAAAAGGTGCAGTACCAGATTCAGCTCTTGAAGCCAGAAGGATAAAATGCAATTATATTGCATGTAATGAAACAAATAACTTGGATATTTTGACTGACACAGATTGTTTTTCTGCCACACACCTGGGAATTATTAATAAAGGTTTTCATATACACATGTTCACTCTCCTGCAGAAAAGCAAAAATTACCATGCAAATAATTAAGCCATTATATTCCTTCTACTCCACCTCAAATTAGTCTAAACAGGAAAAAATGAATTTGTTCCTTTTTCTTAAAAAAAAACAAACAAAGAGAAAGCCACTTTATGCCTTGTCAAAAGAAAATAAGCTTTTTACAAGGATTTCTTCCCAGGGTTCATTTTAAAAGTCTCATTTTAGGCAGACAGTATTTCAGAGGAGAGAAGATGTATCATCATTTCCTTTTGTTGTTAAACATGAATATATTCTCCAGCCTGTCAAACATCTAAAGGGTAAGCTGAGATTCCCAAAACCCTACAAGGCTTGCTTATTCAAAAAATTCTTACAGTTTTTTTTTTTCCTGAAGATATGAAGATGGTGAAAACAGACATCAGAGAAAAGGGATCAGTTAGATTTCCAAATTAAATAGTGACAAATCATGTGAGCAAAGGGATGAAATAGTATCAAATTTCACTGTGGAAATGTTGGAATTCCCATGTCCTTTAAAATTGGCAAAACTGGGGACATCTTCCGGGCCCTACACTTTAGCCTGTCACATTTGAAGAATGGAACATAATTCCAGGAAAAAATAGATAAATAACAACAGTGTTGCTATTGGCATTTTAAATTTGGGATGTGTGTTTTTCGGCGTGTTTTTAGTTCCAGAATTGCTTAATTCAAATATTCAGCTTTACTAACATGTCTGCACTTGTTCCAGGGAACTGAAGATCATGTTCTCTGCTTACCAGGGAAGTCCAACACAAATCGAATGGAGGTGCTCTGCTCATTTAAGGAAGAGTTTCCCTTGGGTACCTGCATGACAGTGTGAAAAAAAAACAAACAAAAAAACCCCATTAAAATAAACCATCATTTAAAACAGATACAGTCCTTGCAAAGAACGTTAACTACAAAACTAACTTCCCTTAAAATTATATCAAGGATGTAATCCCATTATTTTATTGAGTTATTTCATCTCCCATGAAGAAAATACCAGGTATTTTTCAGAAAGCCCCTTTACACCAGCAACCTACACTTTCCAAGGGGCTTCAGATGCTGCTGCACATAAGGTGAGCACTGCAAACATTTCTAAAAGCTGCATGTGCTGTAGACCAAGCTACAGCCAAGACTATTTGGATACTGCTTCATGAAGCATCTGACATATATTAATTTTTTTAAAATTGAATTAAGAGCTCCAAATCAAATGCTGCTACAGCCACGTGTTTGTCTGTCCATCCTTTGAACGTGTGTATGTCTGTAAATATGGTCTCTGTTGGTTTTGCCCATAGCACAATGGGAACCACGCTGGGTACTTGAGAAGCAACCTTTGTTTGTGCCATAGAATCATGGAATCACTGAGAGATTTGGGTTAGAAGGAACCTCAAACTCATCTCATTCCACCCCCTGCCATGGGCAGGGACACCTTCCACTATCCCAGGTTGCTCCAAGCCCTGTCCAGCCTGGCCTTGGACATTTTCAGGGATGGCGCAGCCACAGCTGCTCTGGGCAACCTCTGCCAGAGCCTCAGCACTCTCACATGATTCCTTTGCATCTTCCAAAGAAATATGTCACAGAAATATTCATACAATTAATCAGTGTTACCCAGACATCCCCAGAGGCAGTGACACAGCCCTCAAATCCTGCCTTGCTGTGCAGCATCCTTTAAACATCAGACTCAGACTAAAGCTCTCACCTCGTGTGGGTTCTGAACCAGCTCTCAGGTTTGGGATGGTGTTTCCCTCATCTGTTCATCAGCTGAGACAAACTAGATGATTTCCTGAGTGCTCCTGCTCTATTTCCATAGAAACAGAAAACAATAAGTTTGATTCACTGCTGAAATTTTCAAGGGAGTGCCAGGGTAAATCATGGCTTGGGAAGTCTGATAAGTTTTAGGAAGCCACTCCAACAGTGTTTTGGGCTATGCTTGGTGTGATATGTTATCACTAAGCTGTGTAAGGAAGGCTTTTTGTTTGCCTCTACTATTGAATTAAAAATAGAGCTGTCTGAGAGGAGAGAGAGTTGAACTGCTGTGGCTTTCTCTTCTCTGAGGAAATAATAAAAATTTTGTTCACTTCTTTCAGTGGGATCAATAGCAAAGTTCTTGGTTCTCAGGCTTGTGGAAGGAAACTAGCCAAGGGCAGGAAGTGGACTGTAACCTCACCTTGACTTCTACTTCCCTGCCACATTAAACTGGATATCCCTGTGAATGGATATCCCACTGTGTACACATTGCATAAAAAGCCATGGAGGACAAGGAGTGAGACCACCTGTGCAGTACAGAATTTAGCAGAAGGCTTCTTGGATGGGTCACTCCAAAACTTCCAGAGGGACTGACGCTGACTGGGTGGGAGATTTCCAGATCCTCCTTCCTTCCCTTTTTGAATGTTTGGGTGTTTCAGTTGATGCCTCGGGTTTCAGCTTTTATGTTTTTCAGATTCTGTGCTGCTTCAGTGTGTGGGTCTGAGATTCATGTTAGGGGATGGTGAGCTCTGTGCACACAGTAGGGAGACAAAACAATTCCTTTGGTCTAGCTGGGGACCAAGGACAAATGATCCAAATCTCAGGCCCAAGAGCATAAACAACGTGGACTGAAGAGAGAAAAACAAGAAGGATGGGACTTTATAACCTAAAGTTGAATTTGACTTCAATATGCAAATGGACCAGAACCTATAAAAGTGAGAGACCCCATGACCAGGTGTGCATTTTGTGACCATTTTGGTTCATCTTGGGTGCAGCCCTGGCTGGGCTCTTGTGCTGCCCAAGGTGGAACCATTGAGACCTTCTAAAAAATCTCTACTTTATTCTTTAACTCCATCTAGTCTTTATTCTAGGTCAGCCTTTACAAGGCCTCACAGGCTTGCAGTCCATGAATTTCTGAAGGACAAACATTTAGGAGATTTTTAGCTGGCAGGGACTCGTATGGGTTGCCTCCAATTTGGAATTATGGAAGAGGTACTGGAATAAACCAAAGGGATGAGTAACTGCAGACAAAATCTGAACAGATGGTGGGTGTAAAAGCAGAGGATGTGTCTTCATTCAAACCCTTATGAAACTACCTTCCATGAAGTTCACTAATGAACATAACCTATAGAGTTAAGGCAAAAATAGCACCTTGTCATAAAGGCTGCCTTAACTCTTGCAAAGACAGTTCATCCTCCCCGACTGAACTCTGCAGAAGTGCATCACTTTCATTCCCATTGTACCCCAGATGTAAACAGGTGCTGGAGGAGCAAATCTCCTTGTTCACGATGGGATAACTCAGGTTGGAAGTGATTCAGGAGGCCTCTAGTCCCACCTCAGGTTCTCAGCAGGTTCAGGCCTAGGAGATTAGGCCAAGTTACTCAGAGACTTGTCCAGTCTGCACTTGAAAACCTTCAAGGATGGAAACTGCACCACCTCAAGTGGTTGAGAACCACTTGATTGTCCAGTCTGAACGTCCCTTAGCATGCTCTCAATACTGATTTCATTGGATGCTTTTCTGGACCTGGGAAGCCATACATCTGCCATAAATCCTGCTCCAGAGCTCTCAGCAGGGTAACAAGTCCAAGACACAGCTGCCAGGGAACAGCTAGTTTGCAAGGATCAACTCTTCTTCTGTCATTCACTGTCAGATGGAGAGATGGAGGGAAGAGGCTGAGGGGTTACCAAGAAGAGATTACAGAAATGAGGGAGCCAGGGGAAGCTGCCAAATACCCACCTTCCCTGCCAGGAGGGATCTTCCCATGGGAAAATGGGAAAGCACTGGTGGCTCCTTCTCTAGCTCTTCCCTCCCTGACTGCCCTGGCCAGGTGGTCCAAGGGCAGCAGCCACACAAAGAAGGCAGCAGCTCATCCCAGAGAACAGCACACACTGGAACAGTGTTTGTCCCAGCCAAGGGCATGAGTGAGCACAAAAAACCACAGAGAGCAAGGAGACAGAAAGTAAACTGAACATCCAGGAAAAGGAATTACAGGCGAAGCAAATCCTCTGGGATTCTGTGACAGATTGAAATGGGGAATTTCAAGATGTTTAGGGAGCAGCCAGAAGCACCACCTACTCACTGCCTCCTGAATTTTATCATGCATTAATCTGAAATTGGCAGAAATGAGGTAAGGCACTACATGGCCATGGTGTGGTTTGCTGGAAAGTAATAGGGGAAAAGATCTGGTTTGAAAATTATTATTATTATTTTAGTGGCCTGCCATTCAGCATGGTATTGGTGAGGTGGACATAAGACATCATACACAGGCTCTTCCAATGTGAAAGAAGAGCTAAATTCTCATGTTCTGTGGCCTTACCTTTTGTTTTCACAAAAATTACTTGTCTGGGAAAGTGGGACTGCACATTATTGAGGTGTACACTGGCCAGAGAAAGAGGCTGGGCAGGAATGCCCCAGAACATCCATCACTCACTGAACCAAAGCATTCAAAACAAGACACACCTGGAGCATGTGAAAAAAACTCCTAAATCTAAGTGTGAAAACTGCTCGTGCAATTATATTTTAATGCCTGGAGAAGCTCACTGTGCAAAAAACAAGCAGGTTTTGTGTGTTCTTTCACAACAGAGTTCTTCTGCAAGGCAGGGCTTTGCTCAGCCACTGACAGACTCTCTTCCACAGACAACAGTCCCACAGGGACACACTGACCTAAGCAGGACCTTCAGGAGCTTTGTCACAGCATGGCAGATTTACCTCAGACATGTTCAGCGCTCACCTTGCCCCCATCAGCATTGTACTCCTTTTCATCCCCTTCCAGGAGCCTGGCCAAGCCAAAGTCAGTGATCTTCACGTGGTTTGGTGATTTCACCAGGACATTCCTGGCTGCCAGGTCCCTGTGGACCAGTCTCCTCTCTTCCAGGTACATCATTCCCTGAAGGAAGAAGAACAGTACAATAATGCTAATTAGCCTTACATGGTTTTGGAGAGCTAACTTTCACTGGTGACATGCAAAATGGCTGGTTCAATTAGGAGCATTTACAATGAGAAAATGGCCTAGAGGGGAGAAATTCAACATTGCTCTTGCTCTGAGCAGGAGGCAGGATTAGATGACCTTGAGTTAGTCCAGTATGAATGATTCTGTAAGATTCAATTATCAAAGAGAAAAAACCCAACAAAATAATATATAGATAGCTCTTTTGCTTCAGCAAGCTTGAAATCTGGAAATGTGAGACAAAGAAAAGAAATATTGTGGTCCTTGTTCTTCAGACAGGAAGTGTGATGATCATAAAAAATAATCAATTTAGCCAAAGACCCCAGAAATTAGACCACACTGGGAAACAATCCCAGCTCTGTCACATTCCAGACAAGCATCTTTAATTCAAGACAAAGATTCTTGTCCATCTTCAAATGGTTTTTCAGTTGGTCACAAATTTTCACTATCCTCAGTGGATTAGAAGGAAAACAATTCTTTATTCCAAGTGCTACAACTCCCTCACCTTTTCACTCCCTTAAAATATTGCCTGTAGTATTATAATAAGGCATTAGATCAATGGCCCTTTTTTATGAGCATATATATTCTGTTAGAAGTTCTGTTAACAAGCCCATCCAGCTGCCTTTAAAGATAAGGTAACATATACTCAAACTGCCTGGCCTTAACCTTATTCTTATTCTGATGAGACACTAACCATCCACCAGCATATGGAAATGTGCACCATGCTTTGTGACACTGAGATCAACACCAAAGCTTGGTCCTATTAATTATATAACACATAAAGGATAGTTGGGCAGGGTTACAAGCCTATAATTTCATTAAAAGGCATTTATGACATTAACCACCATTATTAGAACTTAGAGATGAAATCACACACTTGACAATTGCCTTTAAGGCATCTCTTAATATATTAGCTCTGTATAATATATATGATAATTTTTAAAAAGTCATTGCTGAATACCAAAGAGATCATATTATCCCATAATACAGATGATAATTCAGAGAGTCACATGTAGTGATTAAAATAACCAGATTACTCAGTGCCATGGGCCAGATTTGATTATCCCTCCACAGCCTGAGGAGCTCACAGGCACCTGTTCCCCACACAAGCTGCCTCCCATGGTCTGTGGACAGGTTGCCCAGAGAAGCTGTGGCTGCCCCATGCCTAGAAGTGCCCAAGGCCAGGCTGGATGGGGCTTGGAGCACAAAACACCAAAACATGTTTGGAGCAGCCTGGGATAGGGGAAGGTGTCCCTGCCCATGGCAGGGGTGGAACTGGATGGGCCCTAAGGTCCATTCCACCTCCAGGATTCTATCAAAGTGCATGTCTCTGCAAAAAAGCACTCAATGGAACCCTAAATTGGTTTTAGGTGAAAGATTTCAATGCAAACAGCAGTAAAAGCTTTGAAAATTGTGGGACAATGTTTGGCATAAACACTATTTCATGCAGTCAACATGAAGTGCTGTTAAAGAGGACACAGGGGCTCTTTGGCATAAAGCAACTGAAGTTATTCTTTAGAAGCACTGCTACTTGCAGTAAACACACCTTCCTGCCAAGTGCAAATCAGTATTTTTGGCTTTTGACCATCAGAATTGTAAGTCTTTAAAAGAATAATAGTTTTTTACATCAATGTTTTTCAGTATCAAATTAAAAGCATAGAGAAAAAGACAAATCTCATGAGCTGAACAATGGTGAGTCACACAAGAATCACACCCTGATACCAGCTGATGAGGGAATTCTGCTGGCACCAGAACATATCAGGACCAAATAAAATTATAATCTTTAATAAATTAATTTGTACCAATCAGCACTGAAACTATGAAAATGCTGCAGATTGCTGTTGGCCAAAATGAAAGTACAGAATTTGTCTTGTGAAAATCAAAACAGATGAGCTGTACCAAGGCTTTAGCCTCCTGTTTCTAGTTAGTGATGGCAGGGATGGATGGTAAGGTGTGCAAAAACATCCTTCACTGAAAGAGTTACACAACCAAATTCTTAACCATGCCTCTTTGGTCTTATTTTACTGTCTCTAATTTCAAGCATTTTTCCAAACCTAGAGGCTAAAGCTTTAGGATGTTTCACTGTTTATTCTATTCATTCATTTCCATTTATTCCAATTTTGTGCTATTGTTTAGTATCACTTTAGCAAGATTCTATTTCATTCATCCTAACCTCACACTCTCTCAAGAACTAAAAAGATGTGTAATCACCAACACCTTTCATTGCTGCTCAGCAATGCCACAGCTGGTTTTCTTTTCTGTCCAGAAAGAGGGCAGAAATAACTGCCTGTGGATCACTGCAGTTTTCTCCACCTCTGTCAAACAACCTTCTTGGGGCTGCCTCCCACCTGTGATACCTAAAAGCCAAAACCAGCATCTGTTGGGTTGATTAGCAGCTACAAAATCCTCTGCAGGGCCCATGGTCTGCACAAATGTAAATCCTCTTGGGAATACCCAGTAGAAACATGTTTGATTTTCCTGATACCCTATCAACAGGCTTTAAATGTGGGTGGCAGAAGTATAAAAGAATATATATATATATATATATCTATGTTTATTTATAGAAATTTTTAAAATTATATAAAAATATATATTTATAAAATAGATAAATTATATATATAATATTATATATAAATATACACACATATATATGCATGTATTTTCAATAAATGAGACTATCCAAATGGACGGAAAAGAATCTAAAAAAAGGGAATCCCACAGTATTCACTGCAGCAATAATGTCTAAACACATATTATGCAGAGAAGCACTATCTGAAGACATTTTTGAACCTGGCAAGGAAAAAAAGCTCTATATGAATTTTTAATCTTGTAATATGATACAGAAGTATAATAAAAAATACACAGTTGGTGGATCCCCACCCAAAAAAGTAATGAGAGAATACCAGGAGGAAATTTTATGAGTTGAACAGACTAAAAGTTATTCATTAAGAGCCATGAAAAAAGATCTTTTGCAATTTTATTAAGAAGTGTTTATAAATTTCTTGGCACTGTGACAGCTTTGGAATGGTCACTTCAGGTACAGTCAGGTTTGCTCTTTTCACAAAAAAAATCAGACCTGAAAATGAGAAAATGTGCTGGCAATAAACAAAAATGGGACAGTGGAAAGGAGACTTTGTGTTAAAAATTCCATGGCACAAGAGAAGACAATGATCTGGGACAGCTTTCTGATCTTTCCAAGTGCTGAACTTCAGTGGAGAAAACATCAAATTAGGTTCACAAACTATTAGGATTTCCAGTGCTGTGGAAGTATCAACAAAGCTTGGCTGGTGGAGGAAATAGGAGAATAAAAGGATTTTTTTAAAAAAGAAAATAAAGTTTTTCTGGCAAATCACAGGTTTGAGATATGCCTTGAGGTTGTGGCCATAATTTGCTGTTCCCTTACTTTATTATAACCAGAGTTACCTCCTGCTACTGCTGTAATTTGCCTCCCAGTTTCTGGGGGAAGCTCTTGAGCAGAGCCTCCATCTGCACAGCTCAGAGTGTGAGAGCTGTGAGCACAGACTGTTCCAGATGCTGAAAATTAACTTCCTTCACTTTCCTGGACTTTTTGGAGTCCCACCTCCCTGCTGAGGATGCTTCTAGATTTGTTGTAAAAGTGGCAGCTGCTGTGCAGGGAATCCCCAACTCTGACCTGCAAGTCCTGCCTGAAAGCTCTTTCTTAAGTGCCTGGATTTCATCTCCAAAAAAAACCAAACCCTTCATTACTCAGGACAGAATTCAAACAGGCATGTAAGTCATTAAATGCAAAATCCTTTTGGGATAATTGCTAGAGATCAACTCAAGTGTGTTGAATCACTAACTGAAGTTTAACATATGTCTTCTGTCTTGCACCACACATCATTTTGCAAGAACAGATCAAATTTAAAAAGTATAAAGACCTTCACCTTCCCCAAGATCTTCAGCAATACCAGCCCACAGCAAACCCCCTGTAAATACTTTTTTTTCATTTGTTTTCTACACTACATATAATTGCTTCCCTAAACTGAGGGCATGTTGATCTTATCTCACCCAGGAATTAAGAGCAGCTTGTTTTTTTTAATAATAACTTCCACCCACCAAAGCCAGCACACATGGCAGATTCATCAAATTCATTCTTCAGCTACATGAAGGAAGAAAATTTCAAGTCCAGCTCAATTCTCGTGGACATTAATCTGCAGCCTTGGAGACTGCTCTCTTACCATCCTAATACCTCGAGGCTTGTTTAACAACGTGAATCACTGCAGAAAGCCTCAAATGATCATCTTTTCCCCTGCCCACCCCATTGAAAAGGTGTCATTTTGCTTTGGGCTAAAAATACACTTTCAAGGAAAACGCTGTGCCCTCTGTTGGCAGGAGCAAGCACACTGATGCAGGCAGCTGCTCCTCCAGGGAGAGCTGTGGGACAGAAACACTGACACTGCTCAGAAACACTGACACTGCTCTGCAAGGTGCTGACTCAGCTGCAGAGCTGGGATGTCCTGAGCTGGCACTGGAGGTTGTGGCATTCACATTCTCTAAAAATCCTCTTTGCCCAGGGTTTTTCTCCTGGGAAGCTGAGAAGCCTCAGAGAAAAGGAAAACAATTCTTATCTCATTTGCTTCTCCTG